>OY747711.1:22228913-22521413 GCA_963556495.2 Valencia hispanica
TGAAAATGTTCTAATAGTTTTGCTTTCACATTGTATATATAATATAGAAGAAACAGGCAAATAAAGGCAAAAACCTGCCAAACATTTTTTATTTATGTATAAAAATACACAATTAGATAAAGCTGCACATCCACCAGAAAGTCAAAAATCAAACCTAAAACTGGTCCATCACAACGAGAAGACAGATAATCTCCCTAATCACCTCTTATTCTCTCATTCACCTGCTATAAAGCTAAAAATAACAGTGTGTACTGAGGCAACAACAAGAAGAAAATACCCCAGATTAACGAAAAAAGGCCTTAAATTTACAAGGGGGAGGACAAAGCTGCAGTTTTTTCTACCTGCTATCATATCAGGCCCCAGTCAGGTGGTGGCTCAACAAGGGGAATCTCTGGCTAATCCCACCATTGATGTAAAATCTCCATTGTTCATTGTGTTGTTCTGGTAGTTCAATTTATATCCTGGCACGACTCCATGATTGAGGGAAATCTGTGACAGTGGAGATGTGCCTGTGTATTTGGGATGATCCTATAGTGAGCGTGAAATCAACGAGCACCAGGAGGCTTGTTCCCAGTGCCAGTTGTTGAGAGCAGTGGAGGTAAGAGCATGTTTATTTGGGCTTGTGGTTTTAGTCACAGGGTACACAACAAACACAAAATCCTGATAAAAGGTGTATTTTAGGGTTTCCAAGGCAATTCTAAAAGTTAATAAAACTTCATATTCGCCTTTTTGAGTTTGGAAATGTAAATAAAGCAGGTCACAGTATGTCTATGTTCAGTGCAAAAATACTGATGTTCTTTTTTGTGAGAGGATACAAAACAGATTTTGTTATATCCAAACATAATAAATATCTTGCTTAAAAAATGGGGTTTACTACCCCTCTTTGTGTGTAACTGACATTAATAACACTATTTCTTCTACAAAGGTCATCCTCACAAAAAAAATCCAAAACAAATATAGCTAGGGTGCAGCATTGTATGTTCAGCATTTCATTTTTTAAGATGTTTTAAGCTTTATTGTGTTCTCTAAATGTTTTAAGGAGTGAGAATAAATTGCTGGATTGGAAAGCCTTTTGCAATCAAAGTTATTTAACTAAAAGTAGCAAGACAGAAGACGGTACAGCAGTGGTGGCCACTATTTATCTGGGTGTCAATAGGCTGCCATAAATAAGGGATAAAATGATGCAGTGATGTCTTACTCAGCCAGATGCTTCCCACTTGGCTACCACCAAAGGATCCACAAAATCATCCATTGCTCTAATCAAAATGGCCATGTGACCACAAGGATAGATTGATGTGGACTGAAAGTCTGCCTGGCTTTTAATGTGTATGCAGTATCCTAGTATATTTTAACTACCCATAAACAATGACCTCCATGTAGGTTCCATGAATTACCAGGGCCCATTTTAGTAGAATGAGTACTTTTCTAAATAAAATGCCATGCAAAGTTATTAACAAGAAGTATTTTTATGCTTTGTCCCTCTACAACCACAAACTTCAATTTTATTTTTTAATGAAGGTTGTCTTGAAAGTTTGTCCTTTATTCTCAATAACCTGCTTATGAACTAAACAGCTTTCTTGTTCATGGTGTGGGAGGATAACCTATTCTGCTGCATTTCTTGGACTGCATGCTGTTTGTTTACTGAGGTTTTGTCACAAACTGCTGAGGCCTTCACAAAATAGCTGTATATTGAGATTGAATTTATATAGATTAATTTTGAGAATAAACTACAAACACATGGAATATTTATTAGTCATACGACATCTGAAACGTTTCAGTTTTTTATTAAATTTAAAAACAATAAAATGTTAAAAGAAATTTATTATTTTTCTTCCACTTCACATTTGTGTACAGTTTGTGTTTGGTTTATTACTTAAAATCCCAAGAAAACACATTGAAGTTTGTGGCTGAGTCAAGTTTGAGTCAATTTAACAGAGCAGTTATGCTCTGCGTAAAGTAGGGGTCATATGTTAATGCTTTTTGGTAGTAAAGTGGTGACAAATGTCATTAACACAGTTGATAAAAAAGGGTAAATTAAAAGAAGACTGCAGAGATATTCTTACATAAAAACATTCAAAACTCTGTAATGCTTGGCATTATGAAATGCACTTAAGCTTAATTTCCAAGTTCAAATCTATCATTCAATTTGACTCTTACACAGCTTCATAATGGCATTTTGATGTGTACATTCACTGAATGACACAATATGCTTTTCTTGGGGGCTATGTTTGAATCATTATGGAAATCACACACCTTCAGGATTTACATGGTGAAAGCAATTGCTGGAAGTGGGTCAAATGTTGGCTATTGTGAGGAGTACAAGTAAAAATCCACCCTCTTAAAGCTACACAGTAAATGTATGCATTCACATCCATGAATGAGTCAATACCACATTTCTCCTATTCCATGCTAGTGAGACACCATTCACTGTAGAGAAAGAAATTAAATGAGACAACCGGGACTTCAGATCATCCAAGATGCTATGCAACATAAATTTAAAAAAAACACAAATTAACTCCAAGGAAATGAAATATTACATAAACTTTGTAGTCAGACTCCAGAGATCAACAAGGGGAGACGTAAAATAGACAAAAATCAGAGTAGCAGAAAAGCCCATTACAGCTGCAAAGAATAACTCTGCTAATTTCAATTCCAATTGTATTTCCTTTCATCAGTGACTTGGATAGTGGGGTTTTTTCAAGAACATTGCAAGAAACTGAGTGTTTTTTGGGATGATGCACTACTGCAAAAACACCCTTCAGGGTACACAAGGCTAATCAAACCTTACTCAAAAAGCTACATAGCAGCGTCATGTCAGACATAATTATTTCAACTTCAAATACACAATTAATATTTTATGTTATTCTTAAAATAAACATTTGAAACAATAAATGTGCATTGAAAGTACTTTTATTGAGTTACTCCTCTCAATTATTTTTATGTATTGGAATTGTCCATGTCATACAAATTTAGCACATTGAGACCACAGGATCAGTTTTAATTAAGATTATTGATTTGCAGTAATTTTACTCCCTTTTACTTTACCATCCACCATTTATCCTAATTTAATGATGGTGGGGAAATTGACTCGGAGAGACAGCTGAGCGCTGGGATTATGTGTCCGCATCGAGATGAGATAAGTGGTGAAATGAACTCAAAGGCAGTGGGTCTGGGAGGGGAAGAAGGGAGTTGATTCTTACCCAAGTTTCCGGTCATCAGATAGGCATTGTGGAAATCCTTCATGCCCAGTCCAACAATGTGGATGAACTCCTCTATGACCTGCATGAGTTCCACTGCTGCAGGGTAGATCTGAACAAGATAAGAAGGACAAGAGGATAATAAAACTTTTTCCATTATATTACAACTCAGCATTGGTAAATGTTAGTAGAGAGATAGTAAGGATTAAAACAAACCAGTATACTTTTTTGTTATAGTTACATATATAAAGTTGAAACCAAATATTTAGATACATTGTGTAAATAGAGAATAAGCTTTTGTCCCAATACCTGAGAGTTGTTTATTGTTCTGGGCCAGTTTGGAGTAGGAAAAGTATTTCTATTAGCTCAATACTACAAGAAGCAGAGCTAACGGTTTTAAAGATTTGTTTTAACTTTCTTCAAAGTGTTTGGACAAACACAGCCATTGGGTGGCACTAACCCACATTCTAGCTCCAACAGGAGAAAAAGAGGACCAGAGCTTTAATAAGGGCTCGGGGTCCCCGGAGCACGCTCTCTTCCGCTTGGGCTTTCGGTCAGACAGTGCAAGGAGAGACCCCAGGAAATCCTTCCTTCGCTGGCGAGGGGAAAGGACGCGAGTTTCTGGGAGAAACTCACTCCAAGGACGACAAAGACTGCTGATCGACCAGGTGAATCACAAACCACAGATGAGACAAACCCCACTGTTCTGCTCTGAGCCCTGTAGAAGCTTTCTGAATTACAGACGCTGCCGTGAGGAAGGGACCGCTAACAAGCTACTGCATGCCGCAGAGCAGCGTCCAGACTGAAGCATATGTGGGATGAATGCTGTGCTGGAAAGCTGCAGAAAAAGGTACTGTCAGTGAAGGAAGGTGGAGCTGATCACTGTTTAGCCAAGCCGGAGAGGACGAGACGCCGTCCCAGCTAAAGGCTGCTAACTGCACCCCAACAGCCATAAGGCCTTCCACTGCTAACCAACCGCAGCTATTGTTAGCCTGCCGGCTAACGTTGTTTAGCTTCCCCCATCATCCACGGAGCAACCTGGAGTAATTTAACCGTTCAATAAGGTCTGTCTGGGCAGAGGCGAGATTAGCTTAGGATAAACAAGATTTAAGGGTTGTTTATTTTCACTGTGATTTGTTACTTTGTGTAAGATTTCATTTATTGTTTGGGTACAAACAGGCCGGTCGGCCTGGAGGTTTAAACAGTGATTTTCGAGGTTTCCGTTACTCAATCCGACAGTTTTCCTTTGTTTGGTGTTTAGTAAATTAACCAGTGAGGCTTTAAGCAGCTCCACGTGAGTTAGCTGTAGGCTACATGCTCTAGTGTACCACGTGGGCCCGCCTTTGACTGCTCGGCTTCATGAACAATAAAGACTGCAATTATTGGTATTCAAAATAGAGATCGACTTTAAAACTTTAAACACTAAAACTAATCCTTTAAGTAATTTTTGAAACCCCCTTCTTGGTAAGTCGAAATACTAAAGTAGATCAACATAATTGGTGCCCCCCTGTGATGCCGGTAACGTCAACATAAAGTCTAAATATTAAATAAGATCAATCACTGCGCTGATCCATAAAACAGAATCAATTCTCTAAAGGTTATTGATTTTTAATTCAGCAAATTGTTTAATGAAATATTACTACTTCGAGGGAATGTTTCCCTTCACTTTTGCTTTGCATTGTGAATTGGTGGTTTGAAAACAAATCAGAAGGTGCTGATTAGTCTTAGACTAACCGCAATTAGTTTAATACAAATTTAGCTTCATTCCCAAAACTCTTCAATACAAGCCTTGGTCTTTAAGCAAACATATTCATTCTGAACTGTGACATCATCAATTGATTGGTTATTGTTTCTACTTCTTTGCATATTTATCACTTTTACTGTTCACTTTTGGGTGTTAGTTTAATTATTATCATTTTCTTAGTGGTTTAGTTGCGTGTTACTAGCTTAGTGAGTTTGTTGATTAAAGGGGCTATATGCAACTTTTCCCCCAAAATAAACGTAACAATAGTCTTTTTATTTGACCATTTATGACTCAAATATCTCCTGATGAGCATACTGACACCTTGTCAGCTCACAGTGGTTGCACCTATAAGCCTGTATCCAATTTTTTCTATTTTCTGTCGGGTCGGATTTTCCTGCGCTGTCTGCGGATGTGACGTCAAGCGCGTTCATGTTAAATGTTTCAGATCACACTGCCACCAGCGCTAGTCAGCACTCGCAAGCAGTTCAATGGATTGTGCGAATACACAGAAGAGACCAAGGACAACTTTGACATCAACAGTAACTCCACATAAGACTAAAAAAGGTTAAACCCCTGACAAGTGCCCAGAAAAGATAGAAGATTAAGAGCGACCGGCGTACGAGCGCGTGCTGCGAGAGCGAGCAGAAAGGAAGAGCAGTTCCGTTTTTTGGCCACAGGTGTCAGTCGCAAGTTTAAATTTCAGAAAATTGCATAAAGCCCCTTTAAATCATTTTTACTGAAAGTTTAATTATTTTTGTAATAAACTCTTGTATTTTGGAAAACTGTTGTTGTTATTTCACCTACATGTGTAGTAACTTGCTGTTCAAAGAACGCCAAGAACTTATTCCTTCATCTATTGTTTAGTTATCTCAGCCTTATCAGGCAGTTAATCATAAACATAAACTGAGACTGAACAATTTGGATATTGATATTCCTGGAATTAAAAATAAAATTATTAATCTTATTAGTAATTGCCCTAAGCAATTATTCATAATTATTTATAGCCAAAACCTACCTATGCGTGGCACAACAAAAGTCAAAACCTTACATACATTTCCTTTATAGCATTGCCCTTAAAGTTTAAATATGATATTTTTATATTTATTTTTCTAAAGTGCCTTGAATTTACGTGTTGTGAATTAACACTATATAAGTAAACTGAACTGAATTGCCTTAAAGGGGCTATATGCAATTTTCTGAAATTTAAACTCGCGACTGACACCTGTGGCCAAAAAATGGAACTGCTCTTCCTTTCTGCTCGCTCTCGCAGCACGCCCTCGTACGCTGGTCACTCTCAATCTTCGATCTTTTTCGGGCACTTGTCAGGGGTTTAACTTTTTTAGTCTTATGTGGAGTTACTGCCGGTGTCAAAAGTTGTCCTTGGTCTCTTCTGTGTATTCGCACAATCCATTGAACTGCTTGCGAGTGTAGGCTTATTGGTGACTAGCGGTGGTGGCAGAGTGATCTGAAACATTTAATATGAACGCACTTGACGTCACATCTGCAGACAGCACGGGAAAATCCGATCTGACAGAAAATAGAACAAATTGGATACAGGCTTATAGGTGCACCCACTGTGAGCTGACAAGATGTCAGTATGGTCATCAGGAGATCTTTGAGTCATAAATTGTCAAATAAAAAGGCTATTGTTACATTTATTTTGGGGAAAAAGTTGCATATAGCCCCTTTAAGGCTGTTTTAAAAGACAATGCCACCATTAGTGCTGGCATCAAAGCCGCCATCAGTAAGCCATTTGGTCATTCATAAGTGGTCAGCCTGTGGCCGCAATGTGGCGCGATCAGGAGTTTTTCAAAAAAGATTATGTGACAGCGGGATAAAGAGGGGTGTGGGGGTGCTGTCCGGGCTGTCGACGCGCTCCAAAAAAATGCTGTCATTTACGGTCCCCGTGAACTGTCTAGTGATATGGACTTCAGCTCTAAAGGACAGAAGGTCCCAGACCCCTGCATCACTCCAGTTTGCAATTTCAGCTGATACAATTTTTAAATGCTAAACTAACTCCCCATGTTTGTTGCATTTTAAATACAGTTGCTGGCCGGGGCTCAGCGCACATTCCCCACATCATCACAACATCACCTCTGTTGGCCCAAAACATGATCTTCATTCATAACTCCAGCGTTGTGACAATATTACGGTAATACTACAATCAAGCATGCCGGCACGAATGCTGCAATATTCGCGCCTCGCCATGCCGCCATGGCACATTCATAAGACACACCGTGCCGGCAATATTACTCTAATATGCTGCCAAGATGTGTCTTTTGAAAACGGCTTTAAATATTCTTCCACAAGCTTCACAAAATAGTTTGTTGGAATTTTGGTCCATTCCATCAGACAAAACTGGTATAAATGAGTCAGGTTTATATACCACCTTGCTCCCACAGATTTTCTGAAGGACATCATTTGTGATGGTCACTCCAAAACATTGACCATTTGTGCCTGAGCTTCAACATTCTGGCTCATGGCTCGAGTTGCTATATTAACATTCCATATGAAGTTCTTTCCTCATTATGCTATTTATTTTGGGAGGCACATCAGTCCCTCCTGAAGCAAAACACAAACTGATCATGATGTCACTACCCCTGTACTTCACAGTTGGGATGATGTTGCCAATGTAAGGATAGTAATTCCCAAACACTTCAGTTTTAATTTCATCAGACCACAAGACATCTTTCCAAAGTATTACGTTTTTGTCTCTGTGTGTTTTGCAAATTGGAATTTGTTTCATGCGTGTGAGTTAGTTTTGGAAAAACGGTCTATATATGGGTATGATGTCATACAAGGAATCAATGTGTTTAAGGTGGTGGCTCCGTTAACTCAAATGTTGTTAATGTCCTTGGAAAGCCATATCATTGTCTGGACTTTTCTGAACTGTTTAAAAGCATAGTACTCTAAGTGTATGTACACTTTTGACTTTAAAGAATGAATATCTAAAAAAATATATTTTTTGTGTTATTGTTGAAAAAAAAATTTTTTGTCACCTTAACTGATGTAAAACATGTAACATTTAGTCTTTAATAACCTGCAGTAGAAAAAAAAGGTTAGATGTATTTTTATTCAGTGTTTGTAAATTTGAACTGTAATGCACTGCAAAGCTTGTGAACCACCCTTGGGTTTTTTGTACTTTGCTTTTTAGCAGCAAGACCTTTTCTGTAATTATTTATCTCTATTGATAGTTTCCAGACTTTTTGAAGGTTTTTAAAAAGTCTTTGTTTTGGACTTCGGATGATTTTCACAGCTGCTCATACCCACTAGTGATACCTGCCAATTAAAACATATTGTAAAGTAACCACGTACTTAAAAATAAGCAAAAGTGGACCAGTATCTGAATATCATTTCTTCACCCCCTAAAAAGAAAATGCCTGATCCAGAAAACCATACATTTGTCCTCCTACAGCTGATTTAAACTGATACTGCTTCTTATAAAACATTTGTACTTATGTCTGCACTTCTGCCAATTAATTTGTTAGTGGCTTTTGGTATACATTTAGATTTTGACATGTTTTAACTGTTTGATTTGTTTGTTAGACTATTTCTGATTTTGGTGGTGGGTAAGGGACTTGTTATAAGGTTAGGGTTTTGTGTTTGAGTTTGTTCTTTTCCTTATTTAGTTTCATTATCATGTTAGTTTATTCCTTGTTTTTATTACTTATTTCTGGCACTTCTTTGTTTCCGTATTTCTTCTTGCTCTTAGATATTTTCACCTTTTTGTTTCTATGTCCACCTTTTTATTTGTGTTTCCTTAGTTAAGTAATCTTAATTTATTCCTCGAGTTTTAGTTTCCTTTTCTTCTCCAGAGTTCCCTTGAGTTTTCACTTAGATTCTTAGATAAATTATCTTAGTTACTTCCTAGTTTGTTCTTAGTATTTAGGATTGTTTTCTGTCTATTAATTTCTCTGTTTCCTTGCCATTTTCCCCTTCTGCCCCAGCTGCTAATTGCCTCCACCTGTTATCTCACTCTCACCTGCATCTGCTTCTCTTAATTAGTCCTCGTTCCCTCCTCAGTATAAATACAGCTCTCAGTCACTATTTGCTGGTCCGTCGTCATTCTTCCCTGTCTGGTTCCTGTTTATTCCCGGTCGTCGCATTTTCTGATTTCCTGAGTTTTGTAAGTTCATGTTCTCTGTTCTTTTTGTTCCAATTAAGTCATTTCATATTTTACTGGCTGCATTTGGGTTTTTAAATACTTTATCATGACACTTGTTTACATGTAATATTTAATGCATAACCTTTTACACTCAGATTTTTCCCTTTTTATAATATGCTTCCTAGCTCAAATAATTTTATTTAAAAAATATATGTATACAGACCTCTGAAAATAAATAACAATCATGAGATGTAGCTGGGATTGAGCCACCCATGTGACATCAGCATCAGGGCTGTAATCAGCAGCTTTGCCAGCACAGCTTCTGGTTGGCTTCTCCTTTAAAGACCCTGCCAAGTTAAGGGCAATTGCCTCTGTCCATGTGCCACCCAATGGGCATTGGCACTAAACAAGAGCATGCAACATGGACAGGGACATGGCATGACCTGTAGCACAACTGGTCCAGTCAGCTCTGCTCTACAAATGAATAATTTGAAGGCATATTATTCTAATAAATGGGTCTTAAATGTTTGGCCCTCTGTTCTGAAAGAATTTTGTTCATTCCCTCATTTACGTAAATGAGCATGTGTTGTGCATGAACTTGTTTAAGTCTCTCCAACCCTCAGCAGCACAAACCAGTGATGTAATATATTTCAGTGCTAGACATGGTTCATTTCAAGTTATACAAATATTAGTAAATGGTTTAGACAAATGTGTGAGCACACCTTGATGATGGTGTGAGGTTACAAAAGCCTTTGAGTGGCAATTAGCAATTTACACCCTGGTCTATAAGCTGATATGGTGCCAACACCTGAGGTGGGTATTTCAGTCCCTCCTCTGTTGCACCTCGTGCACCGTATATGTTTGCATGTGACTCCACGTGAGCTGCTGTTAAGCCAGCTAAGTTGATCGTAGACACTTAAGTCGAAAGCCTCTGACACAGCAGAGTGAAAGCCATAACGGAATGGGGTGGTGGAGCATCACATCGCCCCTTCTGACGCAGAGTGCAGTCATGCTCATTCTGCTGGTCTCCATGGTAACCGTAGGACGTGAAGGTAGCATGGGGAAATGGCTGCAGTGGAGGTTGTGTAGATGGAGCTCTTCCTTTGCTTGCCATGGTAACAGTGACAGGAGGTGAATATAGTGATCTCTGCACAGAGCCAACCCTGCAGACAGTAAAAGCTCATAGTGATGTGTTTCGTGTAAGAGGAGTTTTATATCTCCACAGTGTGCAGCACGTGTGTGGGTGCTGTGGAAATGGAGTTCACAAATGCAAGCAGAGCCCACAAGTGAGAAGAACATTTAGCTGTGAAGTCAGTGTTGTCTGTTGAAATCAGGCAATGTCGCTGTCCAAACGCTGGGGTGATGAAACTAGACACGAACATTAATCAGTACAAAAATAATTTATCTTGTCACATCTACATTCTCGTTGCTCAATCAGCAGCAAACATTTCCAATGTCTACATTTTTTTTAGTCTGTCTGTACCCGTCTCTGACGCATTCTGACTAATGAAACAGCTTGTTTATGAGCTCTTCTATCACACAACATTTAGATGGGGGCTGGTAAATGGAGGCTCCAGTATGTAAACACCTAATTACTACCTGTATCGACAGCAAAAACAGCCTCTTCGTGCACTGCTTAAAATTGCTTCAATTTTAGCTAATACAGAATGATTTTGAGCCAAAGGGGGGGAAAGCAGGAGAGCTCTGGCTTATTTAAGGGAAACCGCTTCTTGATGTGTCAGAGCAGGTGACACCCTGTTTCAGTCAGTTTACCACTGAAAGTGACACCTAAGCAGATGCCCTCTGTAGACCTGTGGTCATTTCAGATGGCATCCCTCCCACAGTCTGGGCGTGTGCGATATCAGAGTTGAAGTTGCCTAAGACACCCGGGGTAGTTTTCAAAACAACATATGCCACCTCCCAAGAAAGGGGGTTGGCATCCACAAAGGTTCCCAGCCGAAGTTCTGGTGTATCTCCCTTATTTGTATGGGATTTTGTACCATTATCTTTCTATCAGTGGGTTGCACTGTCAATGTCACAAGTTAGGCAGGAATTGGATATGTGTTTGCTTTGCCTCAAGCAATCAAATGTCTGAAAAAAAGTGTGCATTTATTAAAATTCAACTGAAGTGCTACTCTAATCACATAATGATCTCGGTGTGCTGGATAAAACAATGTGCAAGCCGGAGAAATGAGTCCTCCAGTGTTGATGGCTGGACAGTTTCTTTGACTGTGCTGCTGCCATCAAGTGGAAGTCTGAGGTACTGGTTTTGTAAATGAGGCCATATGTCAAGTCTGCTAAATGACCTAGCATTTGTATGGGGAGTAACTTCCTAAAACACACCTCACTTTTTTTTAATGTATTTTTTTTCAGATGGAACTTCAGGAGTGAAAAGCAACAGCTCTGACAAAATATCCATGCAATAATCTGAATTATTTAGGAGCAATGCACATTTGCTTACCTTTTGTGCATCTTCCCATTTCTCTTTATTTTCCTCCTCCAAGAGGTTGCTGATGATTTGAAAAAAGTTCTGTGAAAAATGATGAAAGGGGAAAATACATAACTCACCCACGCACAAGTATTAGAGGCACTGCAGCAGCCTTGCTTTTTAAAAATCATGACATTAGCACCATGTGTTCAAAAAGAACTACTCTAAAGAATATACAGACATTTGCAAAAGAGGAATAAAAAAACTGAGATTTCTATAAGGGGATAATGATGGTCCCTGCAGGGCTCAATAACACTGGAAAAATGTGCAACTGGAACCATTTCGGTAAACAACTGGGGGAAAGATGAAATTTGTGTTTCAGCTACAGCAGGGGGAAAAAAAATACACCTTCCAATCTCCTGCAGCTTGCAGAGAACATTTATTGCTACAGGAGACAAGCACAAGCTGCAATAAAAAAAAGAGATGAAAGTGAATGTTTGAGCAGCTGTGCGGATTGTCTTCTTCGGCAGCGAAAAGCAGGGCCAGCTCGGGGTGCATGCCTACAGTAGTAATAGGACCCCTGTCTGATCTTTCGCCTTGTTATTTTGTCTGGTCTACAATATGCCTGAGGGAGTGGCTCTTTCTCTCTCCCTCTCTTGACACAGGCTATCTTGTTTTCTACTTGAATGCTTATGCTCCCTCTGGTGGTAATGTGCCCACTTTAACACTGCATTAGCGCACAGGCACATGGATGGGTTGGGCTGACTGACTGCTCTCCCGCCTGCCCACACGTATACACACTACAGAGATCTCCTAATAACCAGAGATAGGATGTGCTCCTCATCTCATAGGTTTTCCAGGGCATGGGAGAATTGGCTGAATTGGGCAAGGTTCCCCATCAATGGCCAGGACATTTGGGTTTCATTTCCACATAAGATTACAAGCATTGTCTTTCTTACAACTGAGAGAGTGTTGATAAAACGGAAAACTAAGGAAAAAGTATCTCTGACATTGGTTAATTTAAATATCACCCTTTTAGATAAGTAAGTGATTTTTTTTCATTAGAAATGCTTAAAAAATGTATACCATCAAATTTTATACATTTTACTTTTTCACTCATTTTATCTGATAAATCAAGAAGGGCTTGGACATAACTTTGAAGGGAATTTTTGTTCACAAATTAAAGTATGAAAAATGTGGCATGCCTATGTATTCAGTGCCCTCTCCTCTGATACCCTAAACACAATACCATGGCACTAACTTCGAGAATTCTGTGTGTAATCAAATCTCAGTACCAATTAAAGGTTCCCATCATGAGGACTAAGGAAGACAACAAGTCAGGGATAAAGCTATAGACCCATGATCTGTGAAACCTTGGTTTTTAGAAGCCCATTGTATGTCTTTTTTTTTCTTTCTTTGTGCTGTTTTTCTTAACTGCTTAATGAAAATATCACCATTCCTACCATATTCATCTCTGCATTTAGGTCTAAGACAACCACCGACCATGAAAAGCTTAAAAACTTAACCTTGAACTGATTGTAATGTTTGTATAGAAATGACATTCTTGTAAAGTGCCTTGAGATTACATCTGTTATGAATTGGTGATATGTAAATAAACTGAGGCACCCATGGTAAATCTGGAAGGAGCTGCAAGAATCCATGATTGGGAGAATCAGGTTGAATGCAAATAAATTGGTTGTACACTATTCAAAATTTGGCCATTGCTGAAGGAAAGCCATGGGAAGTTCTTTGGAACTGGCCACAAGAAATGAAGAGGCTTGAGCAAACATGTGGAAGAAGGGGCTCCGCTCAGGTGAGACACATTGTAAAAACTTTTTGGCTTAAGTGTAAAACGCTGTGCATGACAGAACAATGGAGATAATTCTGAACACATCATTCCACCTTGAAACAGAAGTGGCAGCATCATATTGTGGGAATTACTTGGTAAAGACAAAAAAGCTAGTGAGAGTTGATGCCAAGATTGATACAGAGCAATTCTCAAAGAAAATTTGTGACATGCTGTAAAAGACCTTAAACTGGATTCACCCTGTCAGCAGGACAAGGGATGTAAAAATACAACCAGTGCAGAATGGTTTAGAGCAAATATTAATTTGTCGCAATGGCCCAGACTGAAATTAGGTTGAGAATTTGTGACAAGACCTAAAACTTGATGTTCAATGAAGCTTTGCATCTAGTCTGACTGACGTTGAGCTATCTTCTGAAAAAGAATAGGCTAGAATAGGCAAACATTCTTGATATGTGCAAAGTCAGTAGAGACTTTAACTTAAAAAAAGGAAGAAAAAAATCCACTGTAACTGCAGTGAAAGGTGGCGTTAAAAAGAACTGGCTCAGTAGAGGCGGAATATAATGCATCCACAAATTGTAGATGTTTTAAAATTTTTATTTCTAAGCGGTTTTAAAAATCAAGTATCAGCTCCTTGTCACTTCATACTTTTGCACTACTTTAGGCTGGTCTACCATGTACAAATAAAAATACATTAAAATTTGTTTTTGAAATGTGAAAGGTGTGGAAAAGCTAAAGTGACATTAGTCAGCAGATGCTGCACTGTGTGATACGGAACTCACTATGAACTTCTAAATATTTCAACCATGAAATGGCTCCTGGACACTTCTGATTTCATTCACCTCCTCACATCTTTGTAGGGAATAATGACATTAAAACATATTTTGAAATGGAACAAAGTGTGATAAGAACCTCGTAAAATGAATGATGGGAAGGAATTAATTTCCTCATTTACACACACATACATGCCGATAATATTCAAAATGTATCTCTTTTCCATTCAGATGTATCTCTCAGAATTTGTAGGTTGTAGCCTTGTTGTATATCCCCAGGCATATAAAGTCACCAATACATGAACAAACTGTAACATGTTTGCAGCCAGAAGGAGGCCTGAGAATCACATCTTTGAAAATGGCACAACTTTCAGGGCAGAAATTGTCTTATTGGAGATGGGGTGGAGCTTTAGCTATAATCCCCATCATCCTATTGACAAAAAGAGGATCAGACTGCAGTTAACCCCAGCGTGATGAGATGAAACAGATTAGGATGTATCAAGATTTCTTGATATGATAAAGCCACAAGGGGTGTATGTGAGCCTTTGTGTTATTTCAGACATATTAAAAAAAAGGTTTTATCTGATATAATGCAGGGTTGAGTGAAAAATCCTTTATTTTCTATTTGATATATTTTGGTGAAACGATTATCTACTTCTTAAACCGGTGGAGCACTTACTTGAACATCATCCGAGGAAGGCTCATAGCTCGCCCTCTTGAAGGTCTCTGTCACATTGCGAAGGATCTCCACTGACGAGAGTATGTCACCGGCATAGAAGTTCCTCCGCTGGGTGAGGTCCAGCAGGTTCTTGGTAACCTGGGACATTCCGTCCCCCGCCAACATCCTCTGGCCCTTCGCAAGATGGCCCTGAACCTCCAAGAACAGGAGAAGAAAGAACTTGGGGCATCAGTGTCCTCTTGCCAGTTTGTAAGACACACACTGAGCTACACATATGGAGTAAATGGAGTGCAGAAAAAAAGGGAAAAAAAGAGTAGACTCTTCGAGGCCCTTTATTTGACACTTATATCTAAGCTGGGGTGAAAGGCTTTGTGCCTTACGGATGTTTTGAAATGAGCCAATATGAATAGAGGAGGTAACTGGACCAGAAGACACATATTTAGGCAGAAACTGCATAGAGAAATGGCATTTCACATCATTGCACAGGAATTATGTCCATAAATACACGTTCACAGGTGCAGGACTGTATGTGCTATCTCAACCTTTATAGATTCTTTTATTTTAACAGTGAGGGGGAAGTTAGCATAATTACCTATTGTAGATGATGTACTAAGGTTTCCAGGCTATGCAGAGAAACTGTACAAACTTATTTCAAAATACACTATATAAGATCATTAGCTTTCATAAAAATATACTTTTTTGGGTGCAAAGACATGTTCAAAGCTTTCTTCATGCTAAGATGCTTGCTTTAGAGTATGAAAAGTGTTTTAAAATACATTCAATATTTTATAGTAGATTATATTCAACAATAAATGGAACCAGCAAGCTTTGGGGAGTTCAGGAAAAGAACAATGACATAGATAACAATATGCCAAAACACAATAAATCAAACAGCTTGAAACTCAGAAATTAAAAAGAGAATAAGGCAATATCTTTATTTTAATTTGCTTCACTATTGAAAGTGGTTAATCTTTGGCTACTGCATGATGGGATCAAGGGGGCGGGAAAACACTGGGGAGGTAATTTATGAGCCATTGGACACAGAGGCTGTGAGAGGAAGCTGACTTTGCACCTACTGATTGCTGCAAGTATCTGAATTCATTTGTTATGCATCGAGCGTAGCTGGGTTTCTCCCAAAAGGCCATGCCGCGGTGATCCAAAGAGCAGCGTCGACTAGTGGTGCCTGCAAGAGTGGAGGGAGGACAGCGACAGAGTCGAAGAGGGGAATAAGTAAAGGAGGAATAAGAGTAGAGATGAGTAAGCACAGATAATGAGGTAGGGGTAGAGGGGATTAGGGGCAAAGGAAGAAAGAAAAGCAGTTGGAAGTGGAGAAGTGGTAAGGGGAGACATAAATAACGGAAAGGAATATTTTTGTGAGAGAATGATCATCTTTTCCGATGTTATTGTCATACATCGATACATTGATTCAAAATTAAAATACCATCATGTTAATTAACATTTGGGTTAAGAATAAATCATATCGTCATACAAAAGTGAGAACAGTTAATCTGGTAAGAAAACAATGGCACTTATGAATAACATTACTACAACAAACAACACAACAATAATAGTAATAACTATGTTATACCTATTTATCTATTGTAGACAAAATAAAGTAGAAAACAATAATCATAAGCAATGAAAATATAAATATACAGAAAACATCTACACACCAGAAACAATTTGCTTTATATATCAATAAAAAAAATAAAAACACTGAGCAATTAGATGTTCTTTCAATTATCTGTTTTGACATAGTATAGAGAAAGAGTTTTTGAACAAGTAGGAAAACCTATTCCATAGTTTAGCACCTCTGTTATCTACTTGCTTTCTGTTAAAAGTAAACATTCCTCAAACCTCTGAGTGTGCTTTTAGGTACCACAGAGTTCAGTACTTTGGAAAAATCTCTTTACTATGCTGTAAATTATTAGACTTCATATGATCAATTTTCATAATTAAGGCTGATGACACTCCTTAAATGTATTTATCCATAAAACCTGGTGGATTTGAACGGGTAATTAAATTTCAGTATATGCATGACTTGAGGACATGCATGTACCTTCCTGACTTTTCAATTGCTTGAGGTAATTTGGCATTATATAAATATTTTATGGAAATGCGGTATGTACCTGTGGGAAATTTGGGAGAGTGAAGGTCCAAAGATTGGAGAGTTGAATCAAAATAGATTTACAAGTTTGCTTTGAAATGCTCAGAAAGAGAAGACAGAACAAAAATTGTCACAAAAATAAGGTTTACAAATGGTTGGGTTTTTTGTATGGGTGGTACACAGTATAAGTAACACTTGTACAAACCGAGGAACCTGTGGAAAAAAACTTTGAATTTCTTTAAAAACATAACTGTATAAACATGGTAAAATCAGATATGTATTTAATTGCTCTATAGAAAAATAATGTTAAATGGCCCACATAAATCAAGCAATGCACATCCAGTTTCCAAATGATAGACTGATAGACTTCTGAATTTATTACTTTCAAGTTGCAGACTATAATAATGGCTGTTAGATGTGTTAAGTACAAACTTTCAAACTTGCATAATATAAAGGAGACATCAGCTCATCTGTGGTATGGCAATGGTAATTGAGAAGTGTCTAAATCAAATTCTAGTTAAGACCCCCTAAATTCAGCCACTTTTGTCTTTCTGGCATTTCAACAGTGATACAGTAACAGAAGAAAGACCCGTAATTCACTCACATCTCAGTGAGTAGCTGACATGAGAGTCCAGTATCACTTGGAGTGCACTTCTCATGTCAACTTCCTGCTTCAACACAGGTGCTTTGATATCCTTAAAGAAACTCTGGTGGTACAAAACATTTCCCCTGGTAGCCACACTTCACAAAAGCTCTTTACTATCTCCTTTGCCTCCACACACAGACAGAAACAGATCCAAACCACACCTCTTACACCCACCCTTCTCCACAGCCACAACTTGGAGGTACATCTGAAGTCTTAAGCACGCACAAAACACTGTTACACCCTGGGAGCACCCATGCAGCACCATGAGCCAGCCCACAGGGCAGCATCACATTCCTTCTGCTTTACAGTGCGCTGAGCATCTGTCTCCCTCCTGGGTGCTGTATGTCACATTTGCAGCCATCAAAAGAATACTCTGAGGCTCCATGGCTCAATGAAGTCACCAGAGGTGTATCTTATTACAGCTTGATACCTGGAAATTAGGCATTCATTTAGTGGTGTAGCACTGACATTTCTAAATGTCACTGTTAACTTAGAGAGGCAACGCACTATTCTCTGTGAGAATTGGCAAAAAGACACAGTCTAGAAACAAATTTGAATCCCAGCCATGCTATTTGTTATTTAAAACACAAGTTTAAATTCTGCTGCTGCTGGACCAATACGGAATAACTGACATCATGCATCCGTTTCCTGTTTGTCTTTTTCGTGGACTTTCTTTCGGCAATTCTTGCCACAGCGCCACCACACGCAATGGGGATGCACAACTCGTAAAAGGTTTAGTTTGTTTGTCAAAAGTGCAATGTGAACACGAACCGCACCAGGTCAAACCAGGTCCCCAATCATACCGAGTCCAGCGGACTAACAGGTGTGAAAGCAGCCCAAGTATAACTGGACCAGAGATTACATCTGTGTACAAAACCTTTACAAAGAAAATAGTTATTATATATGAAACCAATATATTTAAACCTTTTTCCACATATTCATATTTCTTAAGTGTGGAAGTGTGGTGTATGCATTACTGAGAGGGGAATGCAGATATATGTTTCAGTTATTCAAAAATGTCTCTTACTTTGCTTTGATGCATTTTCATGGAAGGATCACACAGGGTCAGTGGTGGAAAATCAAGACCTTCACAGTGAGTCCTCACTAATAAGTTTGTCTGGCCTTGCATCATCTGTGAAGTACGTACAGTAGCCTGCATATGAAATATAGGTCAGTGGAGATGTGCTTTATCAAATTCAAGGCTGCACTCCACTAAGACACTGACCTGTTACTGTCTTCCTTAACAGCATACTGAGCATGGGTCTTATTAAAAACGAACCTTTGTATAAACAGTCTCTCCTCAAGATAAAAGGCTCAGTAAGAATTTATTAACAGTATTGGGAGAGAGGGCAGGTCATCAAACACTGACAAATAGTTTTGATGACCTGACTATGAGACATCAAGAATACACACTGTGCCTCACATAAAGCATTCATACTCCTTAAAAATGTTCACATTTTTTGACATCACAACCAGAAATTGCAATGGATTTTATTGGGACTGGACCAACAACGTGTAGTGCATGAGTGGAACAAAATAAAACACAGTTATAATTTTTTTTCACAGAAAAAAGCATTTGCATCCAGCCCCCATTACTCAGATACTTCTAAATAAAATTCCAGAGCATACACCTGGCTTCAGAAGTCACTAAATTAAAGCAGACAGCTTTTGTGTATAATTTAATCATTACCTGAAATCTGCTGTTCTGAGCTTGGAGTTTTAAAAGAGAACATTAGTGAACAAACAACATAATGAAGGCTAAGGAACACACGCAACAGGTCAGGGATAAAGTTGTGAAGGAGTTCAAAACGATGTTAGGTTACAAAAGAAAATAAATCAAAGCTTTGGAGATCTCATGGTGAACTGTTTAATTTATCATCAGAAAACAGAAGAGCATAGTGCAACTACAAAGATATGACAAGGCTGTCAACAGACTAAGAGACTGGGTTAGGACTCGGAGAGCAGTAATTCCAAAAAGAGCCAAAATGCCCAAGATAAGAATCAGTTGACAAGACAACTATTAGTTGTGCACTATACAGATCTGAAGAAATCCCTTGTTAAAAGGAAGTCTTACAAAGTCCTGTGTGGAGTTTCTACAACCACGTAGGAGACATAACAAACATGTAGAAGAAGGTGCTCAGGTCAGATGAGACCTTAGGCATATATGCAAAATTATATGTGGGGCAGATAACTAATAAAGCACATACTCCTGGATTTTTATCCTGCAGTTCAGTTCAATTTAATTAATTTTTTTTGTTTTTGTTTTATGTATGTATGTATGTATGTATGTATGTATGTATGTATGTATGTATGTATGTATGTATGTATGTATGTATGTATGTATGTATGTATGTATATATATATATATATAGCACCAATTGTGAATGTCATCCCCACAATGAGACACGGGGGGTGGCAATGTCACGCTGTGGGGAGGCTTTGCTTAAAAGGAAGCAAATAAGGGGCTGTTTACACGACAACGTTTTTCAGCAAAACAGAGGTTTTTCTCTCCGATTCGGCCTCTCGTTTACACGACAACAGGAAAACGGGGGGGCGAAAACGCAGCTTTTGGGAAACGGCTTCCAGAGTGGAGAGTTTTGAAAACGCTGAGGGATTCGTTGTCATGTAAACGCAAGCCGGAGACTTTTGAAAACGATGACGTCACTGCCAGCCACCTACGGACATGTTGCACTTGCGCACTCCGCCTTTCTACAGAAAAACAACAACAATGGCGGATCTAGGTATGCGGTTACTGCTGATGCAGCTTCTGAAGTTATTTGGTCTCTCTGTAAGCAAAACTTAGAGATCATCAGGCTTCTATGCGATTGCCAACGGAAACGCATACAATACGTGCGCCAAATAATCAATATGCCTTTATTTAAGCGGAGGAGAACTACAAGAAGACCGCCATTGTTAGTTATCATGAAATGTTTCTTTTCCGGGTTGTGAGGGGGGAAACTTGGAACACTGCATTCACGGGGCCCACTGCCATCTAAAGGCCGGGCATATGTACTACATCGTTTTCCATCGCGCACCCTGTCGTGTAAACGTATTCAAACAAAAAACGGCAACGTTGTCGTGTAAACATCCCCTAAGTAAGTCGGAAATTAACTTCAGATGGATCGAGCTACATACAGTCCAGTCTTGGAAGTTAGCTAAATAATTGAAACTAGAGTGGAGGTTCACCTTTCAGCAGGACAATAACAATATAATTTACAGCACTGGTATGGCATATATATCAAAGCATGATAATGTGTCAAGAGCCAAATAAAATGAATAATCTGTAGCAAGTTTTAAAAACTGAAGAACACAGACACAGTCAGTCCAATCTGACTGAGCTTGCAAAGGATAAAGAGGAATGTTTTGTCTCCTTGGGGAGTTGGGGGGTGGGGGGTTGGCTCAAAAAGAGGTTTTACAAACTACTCAGGGAATTTTTAAAAACTAGGTATCATTTTCCTCCCACTTTATGGCATGTCTATGACACAAAATCCTAATAAAAGCAACGATGTCTGATGGAGCGATATGAAAAAATGTGAAGTCGGTTCAATGGGTACAAAAACTTTTGCAAGGTGTTGTACTATTTCTGGTTTTAAAAAAATCATGTCAGCAACAGCAAAATCAGATTCTAATCATGTGCATTTTAAAACCTTTTGAAAAAATATTGTAGGTTTCTTTCTTAACCACAAAATGCTTTAATTATAAGAAAGGAACTTTACTTAATAATTAAGGTTAATAATTAAGGATGATCCAGTATAAGGCACATAAATAACAGTAGCTAAACTAAAACATGTATGCTTCCTCTTTCGCTTTGAAAAATCTTTTTTTCTGCATTTGTTTTAAATTTCTTTGTTATTATGCTTTCATTTATCTCACACAAGGCGATACAGGCTGGAAATGTATTCTATATACTGTGCTATCAAGGACTATTTGTTTAAAAAAAAAACACAAACAAATATATGTGCTGCATGTGTGAATCCTCACATTTTGTCATTTCCTCCTATGTCTGATAGCAGTTGTCATCTATGATTACCAAGGCCGTGCCGATGGTCCTGAACTCGTCCTGTTATGACCTTGATGATACCACCGACAGTGAGTGAAGATATGTTAAAACCCCTAAATATGTCTGTTCTGTATTCACATTGCATTTTTTTCAGCCCTGTATTTTACCCTTGTTTAGTCATGCTCTCAGCAGCCATTGGAAAAAGTCAAAGGTTGTGTTTTTTTCTTTTATGGTTCCATAATGCGGACCACTGTGAAAACCTGCTGACACTGGAAGTATGATTAAGGGTTTTACAAATAAATCTGACCCGACCTCAGCTGTAGTTAGTCATGATCTTTTTTCTGTGGTCTGTGTCAGCTTTGACAAGCAGAGGCACTGTGCTTAAATATGAAATATGTCTGGCTTCTTCTGTTTTGTACTTCATCATAACACTGCTCAGAGATGAACTTGCTCTCCAGTAAGAGATATAATAATATTGGGAGCAAACTTATTTTTGGTGAATTGTGCAAAACAGTCTGTTGGCATTGATTATTACAAAGAGTATAGATCTGATCTTCCCAGGGCTGCTACACATTTTCTGTTCAAAATTTCATACTTCTCCAGACTCAAATCTCCAGAGTTCTTACTTTGTTTTACCTCATTAAAAATAAATAAAAATAAATAAGAGTGAAGTTATAGCAGACTTCCCTGCTGTGGTCATACTTTAAATATGGAACCAACAGGAAGGAAGGAAGGAAGGAAGGAAGGAAGGAAGGAAGGAAGGAAGGAAGGAAGGAAGGAAGGAAGGAAGGAAGGAAGGAAGGAAGGAAGGAAGGAAGGAAGGAAGGAAGGAAGGAAGGAAGGAAGGAAGGAAGGAAGGAAGGAAGGAAGGAAGGAAGGAAGGAAGGAAGGAAGGAAGGAAGGAAGGAATCGATCTAAATCTAATTCCAAACTTTAGTGGGCTGCATATGAACCCTTTCTTAGACAAGTTAAATTAGAAAAAAAATAAAACTCCTGATAAACAAAGTAATACTCAAGTGCCACATGTTGTCTGAACTTGGTCATCAAAATATAATCTTTCTATAAATAAACAGTTTATGTTTTCCTTTAACATTTCACAAATAGGTAAAGGAAGTTAAAAAAAATGCACACATACAAATACACACGTACAAAGCTATTGGAAGAACAGTGTCAAGAGTTATTGGCCATAAAACTAATGTCAAGCCTCAGAGTTAATGCCATTCTAGTAAATCTTCCTCTTCTTAACTTTGCCGCAGGTTAGCCATTTGTGAGTAACAGTGGGTTTGCAACAAGTTTGCTATAGTGCCATTTCATCCCTATGAAATAAATGTCATGCAGTAACACCAGAGCAACAGCTCACTGCGCCAAACCAACATCTAACCTCAGCATTCAAACATCCCTCAATGTTCTGTTACATGTTTGTTAGCAGTTTGACCTTCAGCAAAAACAAAGGTATCACAGCAGATTTATCCGAGGTTCCATTCCTTCTTGTCATCTCTTTGCTTTCCTCTCTCCTTCCTCTTATTTTCATCCTCTTTCATCTCCCAAATTCAAAACATGCATCACCTGTTCTCTTCTCTCAGGCTGCCCATTCATTGCCTTTGCTTTATGTTTGATAAGACATCTCAGTGTGGCTTCCTTCAACCTTTAACAATGCCTTTGGGATCAAAGTTAACCATTTTTTCCATTCAGTGCATAGGCTGTGGACTGACAGGGGCAGCCTGGAATAACCCCAGAGAATATGGAAATGGACTGTATGAATATGTGCTGTGTTCTCAGATGAACAAAAACATTCTTGTATATAACCTTAGGGGCATAATGTTCATTTACCAGAGGCTTTCACTATAGAGCAACTTCCAAAGGATGAATATTTGCTTAAAGGAGGAGAGCACAGAAACTGGGGAAGTTGGAAGTTTAACCAACAACTCTAAGATTGACAAATTGTCCTCTAAAGTAGCTAAAAAATATTTTACACAGTAACTAAAATATATGCAGATTCAAAATGTAGCAATAGAATAACATTTGCAGTATTTCGAACACTGAGCATCCATAGGTGTGATTGCACTATTTCAATGCTTAACTTGCTTTTCTTATTTTCTTACAAGACTATCAGTTCTTACCTGTAGCATTGGGTGGGCATCTGTTAAAGGCGAGCTCTCCCGAAGGGGTCCGTCTCCACACCATCGACATTGCATAGTCCTCTGGACAAATCTCATACGGTGCTGGAGAGCAAAATGATACAAGTGATGCTATAGCAATCCAAAGAGCTTTTTTAGCATTTCCAATGTGATGCAACAATTTCTTCATACTTCATTCGAGGATGTATGGAAATATAAGAGATCAAAGCTGCAACAGTGTCAGTGAATATCAGCATGTAATTTAGAGATTCTAATAAAATGGTTTCCTCACGAATTATGTTTTTTTTATGTGGGGGGGTACAAAGTTAAAAAAAGGTTTTAATTTTATTTTTTTAAATTGCTTTGTGTAATCCATAGAATGGAAGCATTAAGAGACTTTTGCTTCAGACTCCACTTCAAAAGGACATACAAAGCATGTATATTCATACTCCCTCATCCACGTCATCTTATCTTCGTCTCCTTCTGATTCTGCTTTATCTTAGCTTGTATAACAAGACATGTCACTCTGCACAGATAATTATCTACCCACATTCCCTTTTTCCTTCACTGTGGTTCCTCAGACGTAAGGCTTATTATCCTCTGACTCACCTGGGCAGCGTTGGTCACTACACTTTCGTACTTCCTCTCCGTTCCCATCACACTGCTGCCCGGTCACCGCCACCCCCTGACACACTCTGGCACGCCTCTGCCATCCTCCATCACAGGACTTAGAGCAGCCGCTCCATGGACCCCAGGGATTCCACTGGCCATTAGCTAAAACAGAATCAATACCGCTGAGAAACTGATACTTTCAGAGAAGAAGAAAGAGAGAAAGCAAAGCCAAAGATGCAGTCCATCATTGTGTATGGCAATAAAGCTTTTAACTTGGATGTCACTTAAATGTTTGATGTATTTGTTCATCTAATATAGTTTTTAGATAGATTTTTGGGAATATTGCAAAAAAGAACATGAAAGCTAATGTGTATCATGGTTAAAGAAGCTTCTTAAACAATGGTGAATAAATCCCTTCTAAAAATATTTACATCCTTGAATTTTGTTTTTTTTCAATGCTACAACCCTGAAATCTAAGGTATTTTGGGGGGGACTTTGTCATAGACCAACATAAAATAGCACATAATTAAGTGAAAGAAAACTACATGCAGTTTTCATACAATTTTACAAATAAAAGTCTTGTGTGGTCTGCATTTGTATTTAGCTGTCTTTACCCCAGTCACCCAAAATACACAATTAGGCCTCTTCAGACATTCACTGAAGAGTAAATAGCTGCCACCTGTATGTAATATCAGTATAAAAGCAAATGTTTCTATAAATACCTCAGAGGTGTTTTAAAGAACATTAGAGAACAGAAACATCATGAAGACCAAGGAACACAGCACACAAATCAGGGATAAAGCTGTGGAAAATCTTAAAGGTCTCATTCACTCGTCTTTTCAAATAAATTTGCTGTGGTCTCTACTTTGAATGAATGCCTTGGGAGTCATTTCCTGTGGAAAAAATAATCTCAAGTTACTGTTTCAGGAAGTTGAATTTGTCAGAGGAGTGGGTGGGAGGAAACTACAGGATTGCGAGTCTTACTCATTAATATTCATGATATGCAAACTTCTCACCTCTGATTGACTAGCCTAACAGCAATGCGACTTATGCTGCCTCCAAACAAATAAACAACTTACTTTGCTGTTCCAAGACAAATTCCAACAGTTTCTTCTTCAGCTTCTCTTTCTTTGGTAAGAACATGCAATGCTGATATGCTATGTCCACAAATAACACAAGCCTGAACATGTTCCGCCATGTTGTGCAGTTGCTAACCATTAGCTTCTACTGTCCAAGTTGCTAATGGTTGGCTTCTACCAGCAGAGTTGCTAATGGTTGGCTTCTTCTAGAAGACTTGCTAATGGTTTGCTTCTACTAGCCGAGTTGCTAATGGTTTGCTTCTACTAGCCGAGTTGCTAACAGTTGGCTTCTACTAGTAGAGCTGCTAATGGTTGGCTTCTTTTAGAAGAGTTGCTAATGGTTGGCTTCTACTGTCCAAGTTGCTAACAGTTGGCTTCTACTTGTAGAGCTGCTAATGGTTGGCTTCTTTTAGAAGAGTTGCTAATGGTTGGCTTCTACCAGCAGAGTTGCTAATGGTTGGCTTCTACCAGCAGAGTTGCTAATGGTTGGCTTCTACCAGCAGAGTTGCTAATGGTTGGCTTCTTCTAGAAGAGTTGCTAATGGTTGGCTTCTTTTAGAAGAGTTGCTAATGGTTGGCTTCTACCAGCAGAGTTGCTAATGGTTGGCTTCTTCTAGAAGAGTTGCTAATGGTTGGCTTCTTTTAGAAGAGTTGCTAATGGTTGGCTTCTACCAGCAGAGTTGCTAATGGTTGGCTTCTTCTAGAAGAGTTGCTAATGGTTGGCTTCTTTTAGAAGAGTTGCTAATGGTTGGCTTCTACCAGCAGAGTTGCTAATGGTTGGCTTCTTCTAGAAGAGTTGCTAATGGTTGGCTTCTTCTAGAAGAGTTGCTAATGGTTGGCTTCTACCAGCAGAGTTGCTAATGGTTGGCTTCTACTAGTAGAGCTGCTAATGGTTGGCTTATTTTAGAAGAGTTGCTAATGGTTGGCTTCTACTAGCAGAGTTGCTAATGGTTTGCTTCTACTAGAGACTTGCTCTGCTCTCTCCTGGCCTTCCCATGGGCAGTTGCAAGCCAAGGTAGGCAATACTTTTTCTGACTCCTTTTTTCCTGTCTACTTCCTTTCTGCGGCTAATGGAGGCAATGGGGGTTGGAGAAAAATGTTTACATGCAGCATGCATATCTAGATCAGAGTGATCAATGGCATTTATTTCTCAGTGAACTTAATCTTTAAAGCGGGATTTATATAGCAATAACCAAAGCTTTGAACATCTCATTGAGCACTGTTCAATCCATCACTTGAAAATGGAAAAAAATATGGCACAGCTGCGAACTAAGCAAGAGATGGCCGTTCACCAAAACTGTAAAATGTGCAACGAAACAGCGACCAAGGGGCCCACAGTTACTCTGTATGAGCTGCAGAGATCCACAGCTGAGGTCGGAGAATCTTTTAATTGTTAGTCAGGCACTCCACAAATCTGGCCTTTATGCATGAGTGGCAAGAAGGTAGCCATTGTTGAAAGAAATATGTAAGAAGTTCCACTGAAGGTTCTCCCTCAGCCATGTAAAAGACAGCAAAAATGTGAAAGAAGGTGCTCTGGTGAGATATGACCAAAACACTCAAAATCGTGAAAAACTAACACTGCAGATCACCCTAGACATTCTATATCCACAGGGAAACGTGGTGGTGACATTATTATGTTGTGGGATTGCATTTTTATTATATTTTGAAAACCATGTATTTTTTCCTTCCACTTAACATTTATGCACCTCTTTGTGTTGGTCTGTCATTTTAAAGTCACATGAAATATACTGTGTTCGTGGTTGTGACATGACAACATTTTTAAAAAGTTTACCGCATTGCTTTTCAGAAGTTTTTGACGATTTTCATGCAGAAAATACTCTGATCCAGCAATATGGTTTCTGTCCTTGCTATGAACACTGTACACACTTGTCTGAACAGAAAGGCACAACACCCTATGAGCAGGAAACACTCTTCACTCTCATTCTAACCTCCACGTATCCCTTGCTTCATGCATATAAACACATTTCACGTCCTAAAACTAACCTTTGTCAGAAATGCTTCCAGATGAGGCAAAACGGAGAAACCCTCACCACCTGTTGGCCAAAAACTCTCTGGAGACATTGATCGGATACTAGTCCTTACTTGTGGATCAGTCCACACAGGAGTGATTGATCCCTCAAACCAATGCATGTTTATTTACTACAAAGAGCTTATTGTGGCAGCAGTTCAAAAACCTAAACTTTAATCCAGCATAGGCCTGAATTTCTGATATTTGGGAGTTCCTTCCTAAAATAATGCTTTTTCAGTCCAGTTAACCTTGGTTCTACAAATGGCCAATACTTGTTAACGGTGTGTTCACACCGAACACCTTTGAAGCGTCAAAGGCATCAGGTTTACATGTAAAGTCAATGCAGAAGCGTGCTGACGCGCGTCACAGTTTCTGCATCGCATCATGCGTGTTTTTGCGTCGTGAAAACGCATTTCTGGCTCATTTGCATGTCAAATTCGCACGAATGAAGCGTTTGATGCACGTCAGAAAATACGCACGTCATTTTACGTGGTGCATTTTGTGCATTCGCGCGTGACTTGTGTTTTTGCGTCTGCCGCTAAAGTTGAAAAATCTGAACTTTGGCGTCAATTCGCGCCACGTCAACCAATCAGGAGCCTGGTGACGTGGTGTCACGTAATGCTGTGATCCAGTTCACGGGGTCCGGCAAAATTTTTCATTCAACATGGAGGAAAGATTAATCAACGCTGTGGCTAATCACCCCGAGCTATACGACACCAGCTGCTTTTTGTACACAGACAGAAATAAAAAGGACCTCACTTGGAGGAATATAAGTAAGGAGACAGGGCAACCTGGTAAGTTCATTTCACTTTTGAAAGTTTTCAAATTACTGATGCTGCGAACCTGCGCATGGTACTCTCCACAGTAAATAGAGACTCTCTCTTCCAACGCTAGATCGACAGCTGCCATCTTGCAAAAACACCGTCTGGCACTAGCTCCTCCCACAAGTTGCGTATTTCTGGCTTGACGCGCGTCATAATATACTATTTTGTCGAATTCGCTTTGGACGCGTGTCAAGCTGCGAATGTTCAAGCGTCAAACTTTGGCGTGCGGGGCGTTTTTGATGCTCTGGTGTGAACACACCGTTAAAGTGAGACTTTCTTTTCTAAATAATACTTGACTGAAAGCTTGGGAATAGATAAGAACTGCTAAGCCGACAACTTAATAGATAAGGAAATGGTGCAGTGTGTCGATTCATTCAGAATCTTTCTAAATATAAATTAAAAACTATGAATACGTGAGCATTAATATCTTATGGATCAAAAAGAGAACAGATCAGTTGGTTGGTAGCAAATTTTAGACCTATGGTAAGAAATAGAGAGATTAACACATCATAGAAACACACACAAAAGCACTACAATGAAACACAGCACTGAAACCTTGCTGTTTTACGCTGCTGCAGTGAAAATTGCATCAGGAGATTATAGGAGTGTTCAGACCCTTCACATGATCAGACAATTCAAAGCCTGATCGAGACTATTAGGCTGACATCTTTGAGCGTCTAATACATCCACAATGTTGACAGACAGTTTGGGCAGCTAACCCTGAATTATGTGAAATGCATACAGTCTATCTAAGAGGATTTTTTCAAATCCAATTGATAGAGCATGGTTTTAAACATAAGTCTTGAATCTTATGACACGGCTTTGATTCTTGCTATTTGGTTTTTCTCTGAGCAAATGAAAGAGTACATAAGCTAACTAAAAGCCAGTTACAGCTAACCAAACTCTGTAGTAATGATACCAGTACTTCTTAATGATTGTAATAATATGTATTATTAATCAATTAAACTTTGTTTATAATGCACCTTTCATACAAAGATTGCAACTCTATTAGAATTCTATTAGAATACGGGAGACATGCATGTTGTCTCTGCTTGTCATAATTTCCAATTTAGAAATAAAAGTGGAAAAGAATTAAGAGGCTCAGGATTTTTACCTGTGCAGTCAGGATTATGGCACTCTCTGCTTTCTGCCCAGTGACCGCGACACTCAGATCCCCCATGGGCGGCTGCTGAGCACTGCCTGGTCCTCTGCTGAGTGCCATTGGCACAGGTCACCGAGCAATCGCTCCAAGAGCTCCACTCCTGCCACTGTCCGTCCACTGAGGCACCAACCACAACCCAACAAGCATGTCCCAAGCGAGGGGAAAAAGAGGCAGACAGAAACGGGGTGGGATATTCAGATTTTTGTATCCTCTCTCACATTGAAAGCCAATTAAACAGATATCAAGCAGGGAGCAAAATGTTTCATGACCATTTGTCTTTTTCAAGAAATTGGGCAGGCTGGGATTCTATGCTGCAGTGCCTTGCAAAAAAATCACACCGTTTGAGATTTTTCACATTCACAAAGAAATTATACTTTGTTTTATTTATTTTTGTCCAAATAAAAATCTAAAAGGTAATACATTTAATTAACCTTTTATCACAGTTTCACCTGTAGGTCTTTTAGGATGTACATGTAGAGACTGGACTTTTTTCTCATTATTCTTTGCAAAATACCTCATTCTCAATCAGATTGGATGAAAAGTATCTCTAAGCAAGCATTTTTTAAGTCTTGCTAAGAATTCTCAATTAGGTCTTGACTTGTGTGACTAAGCCGGCCATTCCAACACATGACTATGCTTTGATCGAAACTATTTAGCGCTGGCTGTACTGTTCTTCTGGAAAGTAAATCTCAGCTCCAGCTTCAGGTATTTGGCGGCTGTAGTAAATTTGTTGCAGTATTTCCCTGTATTTAGGTCCTTTCATCTTCCTTACAAATATGAACATCTTCCTTGTACCTACTGAAGTAAAAAATCCCCAAAGTACCATGCTGCCACCACCACGTTTCACCATGAGATGCTGAGTTGAAATGCAGTATTAGTTTTTTTCTCACACAATATTTTGCTTGTAGGCTGAGTTTAATGTTTGGGTCTCATCTGATCCAAGCACCTTCTTTTACATGTCTTGTACATGGTTTATTACAATTGCAAATGAGCAGTTTAGGTTTGTTGCAGAAACATAACAAATTGTGAAAAAGTTCAAAATGTGTAAACATTTTTGCAAGGCACTATGCTTCTTTTCATAATCTGACCTCAAAAAGATTTTGTCAAAGACAAAATTATTTCAGACATTATAAAAAGAGGGTTTGGTGAAGAATCCATCGCATCAAAATGTATCTTTTGAAGATTTTGAGCTTCCTGCAAGCTGCTTCCAGGAAAAAAGCGAGGACTGAAGGGTTTTCCACTGACTCTGCTTCCAGAGCACAGCTAACATTCACCGGTGGAAAAACTCATCATCACTAATCTGTTTACCATTCCCAGACAATTGCCAGTAAGTGATTTTGATATCAGTATTACTGTCTTCAATCTCAACAAGGTTTTCTAACCCGCATTGTTGTGCAAGAAGACTCAAATGCAGCACAAATCCTCTATCCGATCTTTCTTGTTGACTTACCTTCGCAGTATTGCATTAATTACACACATCATAGCTCTAACTGTGAAATTCAGATGAACTGATATTTTAAAATTAGTTCATCTTGAGGATTTCAATTTTTAAATCCTCTTGAACTCATGCCTTTAGAGAATATTGTTACAGTTGTAAGATAGTAATATATTTAGATAGCAGACAGATGATACCTGGGCACAGGGCTATGTTGCAAAGTTTTGTCTGGGTCTCGGGTCCATCACAGGCCCTGCCTCCGTGCTGGGGAGGAGCACACATCCTAGTCCTAGTGCGATGACCCCGGCCACATGTGAATGAGCACAGGCTCCACGGTGACCACTCCTCCCATACACCGTGTACTGCAGGCACAGAAAGGGTATCAGGCCTAATCAATGTGTCCGTCTCTGTTACAGCATAAACAAACCACTCAAACATCACTGAGCCAGAAATGAAATAAAATCAATCACAGTATTTAGCAACATGTTAGTGATACACGCAACACACATGAACAGTGCAGGGATTTGCAAAGTCTCTGCCAGAGATGGCAATCTTCTCTGCTCTTTTGGATGTTTATCAATTGCAAAACCACAACAAATGCTTCTTAACAACCAATTTCATTCCACAGCTGAATACAATAATAAGAATAAAGAAAGCAAATCTCAAATGGACGTTTCTACACAGAACTTAGTCAAGTTCCTTTAGCTTGAGGCTTATTGGTTAGCAGGGAGTTTAATAGCCGCCAACCTGGAGTTTAATGTGACCTGACAATGGTTCTGGGAATCTGTCCATACACCAAAATATATTTCATGGGGTTCACACACAAGTCACAACCTGTGACTTGTTTCCAGACCTCTAAATGGCTGGTGACATTTCTAGATTTTTTTCATAGCCTTTCAGAATGAATATTAGGTAAATTTGAACAAAAGAAAAAATAAGTATATCTTGTCTTGCATAATAAAAGGATAGTCAAAATAGAATTAGTTGGAAATCTTCGGCATTTTGTGTTATTTTCAGAGTCTTAGAACGTGTTGCACAACCCCACCAAACATTAGCTCTAAATAACAGCATCTAAATTTGGAAAAAAGTAAAACATTAAAAAGAACAACCTAAATCTTTCCATCTTCAGATGAAAACTCAAACTATTCATTTTAAGATTTTCTTAGGCACACTCTAATACTCCGGATATTTCTTGCTATACCAGTCCAGCTCACTGTATTGCTAAAAACATTGCTTCTAATAACAAACAAAATAAAATAAAAAATGGATAGTAAAATGTACTATGTTAACATATCCAATGTATTTATACTTTATCTGATTTATATTATAAATTATTATTTATACTTTACTTTTTTTTAAAAAAATTTTTAAATTTGTGCAAAAATCATCTTTATAGTGAACAATAGTCACTGAAAGACAACACCACCATGGCATCTGGGTTTGTATGTAAGCCCAGCCATCTATTAGCTGACAGATGGTGAATTTTTACTCAGTTCCAGAGAATATTTGTCATTAGCTAAACGTTTTAGAGAGTAAAATATGGAAATCTGAAAGGCATGCATGAGCAGTAACCATCCAGTTTCACCTGGTGCTTGCAGTAATGACACACACTTCTTCCATGGTGAGAGACTAACCTCTTATTAAATGTTTGAAGCTACAGGTAAGTTTTTAATTGAACCAATAATTGCAATCACTGATACAGGTAAAGCACCTAAAATATTTCACTTTTGCAGATAAGTGACATTAATAAAAACATCTTATAGGTATTTAAAACAAATCTATATTGGGCTACAAAATATTGTAATGGGACTGATTGGAATTTATCTATTCAGTTGTATAAAAAACACTTTCAGATCCAAAAGGTAAACAACGTCACTTAAAAGTATATTTTATGGAAATGTGATGTAGATCCAGGATCTCTGTTGGCCTTTTTTCATCTCTTAACTGCAAATTGGGTTTAAGAACTTACAATCTGACATCTTTGTCCACAGGGAGTGGATGATTCTTCTACTGAAGGGTCACTATCCATGAAGCACAAATCTTGGGATCAGGTTGATAGTCGGAAGGCAAGCTATCATCTGTCCCTGCCTCTAGGTGCTGCTTTGATGCTCTTAGCTAAGACTCCCCTGGTGGTAAAAGCATTGACTTTGAAAATGTAGGGTTCAAAGCGACCAGTCAACACGGCTAGCTGATGAAATAGGATCTAGTCTTTTTGTCTTTTTTTCCCTCTGAACTACATCCATGATTACAGCCAAGAGCAATCATGATGTGTTACAATATGCAACATTTAAAAAAACTAAACAAAACATGATTAATCTCAGAGGCAGAACATTTGCAAAAACAAATGTTATTTTTCTGTTTTAAACTGAAATATCTTGGAATTCAGTTAAACTTTTCAAAACCTTTCAGTGAGGTTCCACCGTGTTACCTTGTTATCTTGGATTAGCTGTAGTCACAATACAGAGGTGTACAATTTTTGTCCAAGGAGCTGTCTGTCTTCATAGGTATTTTTTTTTACCCCAACACAATAACTGCTTTTGTAGTGCATACTGTAAATTCCCTTATGTACTGTATATGATCCTGTTCAGATTAGGAAGTCTTAAAAATAAAAGGTTTTTGATTCCTATGATGACTTAAACATCAGATATGATGCTATTGGTTAAGAATAAAGTTTGGAATATCAACCAAACGTAATGTTTAATAGTGCTTTGTAGCAGCATTTAATCACAAGTGAGATACATAAGAACATTTTCTAATTTGGAAACCCATTCTTTGTATGATTATACAAAACAGTGTTTTCCAGATGGTAAACATAAATTGTGTCCGAGTTTTAGGCTATTAGTAGACAAGCCTGATTTTAACCTTACTATAACTTTGCAAGCTCACTAGGCATGGGTTGGTTTCTAGTATCAAGGCAAGCCGTAGCTTTACAAATTCACAGGCTCAAAACCATCAAAAATGTTCAACATTACACTACTGTTGTTAGAAATTTTGGTTAAAGCAATGTCATGCACAGTGTTATGTTTTTTTTTGGCTATATATATATAGTAGCTTAGAGTAAAACTGGATTCACTTTGTGCAATAGTCAGCTATCATAAGTAAAATCTTTCACCAGTTGATTGATTGATTTGGTGAGCAGTGATTCTACAGTTGTGACAAGCTCACCAACAGCTGATAACAAAAGAAGGCCTTTAACAAACATTGAACAGTTGAAGGAATTTCCTGAGAAGATTGTGCAGTGACTGCTGCAAAGACCACTGTCCTCCCATCCCTACCCATTGTCTCCTTTCCTCACCATCTCTTGTCTTTTCTTCTATCGGGAACTAATATAAAGAGCATTAATGCTAGTATTGTCTTTCCATTTGTCGAATATTTGTTACTCAACTCTGCTGAGGCAACAATTTGTATAGTCTTTCATTAGTGTGAAAGAGGTTACAAACAACCTTTTAATGATGTGCTTGCAGAGTGTGACACTTCAAGCTCTATAAGATTTTTTTAAATAGCACCATGTGTGTTTTTCTTAGCACTCCGCTCCTTGCAAAAAAAGCACAAAAAGAACCCCAAACATTTTAGTTTTTTTTAGTTTTTCCACAAGTGAAAAACACACACAATCACAGTTTAACAGCAAAGGACCACAACCCCAATTTATAGATAAATATTGATCTGAAAAAAAAGTTAGTGTGTCTGCTAATAAAACAGACTAAAAGCTAGCAACTGAGATAACTAACTCAGTAAAATCCATTTTTTTGGTTCCATGGTATGATTTTCAAGAGTGCAGTGTCAGAAAAAACATAACATTATGTGCAATAATACTCTTATTTTACAAATATAGTTAAATTTAGCTGCTCTTTAGTGTATCACTGCAAACATTTGCTTTATCGCAAAACTTCAAATTGATCTGCTGGTTCTCTAGTGTTTAAGCAGACATTCACTTTTAATTTAATCTAAATACTTGTTGTTAAATCAAGATTTCAACCTTAATCTTCAAATTATTTAAAGCTAGTACTGACTTAACTAAACAAGCTGACTTTATCACTATTGAGGAAATTCACCTATTTTCCCATTATTATAATGTCAAGGAGAAGTAAAACTAAAATAATTATAATTAAAATTGCTAAAGTTATAATGATTATTATAATACATAATCATTTGTGATATAATATTTGCAGGAATATTAATACAAGTTGTAAATATTCTTATAGCGTGATACATTTTTGTATATTTGCTTTCAATGTCATACTGCCATTGAACAAGTGTTTTTGCACGTTTATCAGACCATCAGAAGTAAAGCCCAATGTTTATTTAAAGATACCTTCTCAAACAAAATTTTAAATCAGTTAGTAAGAAGTATTCGTGAAAATGTTGATGATTTATTTGACATCAAGCGACATTGTCCCATTAGTCAACATGGCTAAAGATGTGCTTTAATTAAACAACTTAACATTAATATATGTACTGTTTGCTAATATTGCTCATATTATTATTATTTTTGACCAATACATGACATTTAAATCTCATATTAAACAGGTTTCTAGGATTTCCTTCTTTCACCTCCAGAATATTGTTAAAATTAGAAACATCCTGTCCAGGAGTGATGCTGAGAAACTAGTCCATGCATTTGTTACCTCAAGGCTGGACTACTGTAATTCTTTACTATCAGGAAGTCCACAACATGTAATTAAAACCCTTCAGTTGATCCAAATGCGGCAGCAAGAGTTCTGATGAATATTAAAAAGAGAGATCACATTTCCCCTGTTTTAGTCCTCTCTTCATTGGCTCCCTGTTAAACCCAAAATAGAATTCAAGATGATGTCTTACATATAAAGCCCTCAATAATTAGCTCCATCGTACATCAGAGAGCTGATTGCTCCATATGTTCCCAACAGAGCACTTCGCCCTCAGACTGCAGGTTTACTGGTGGCTCCTAGGATTTCTAAAACTAGAATGGGAGGCAGATCTTTTAGTTATCAGGCTCCTCTCCTGTGGAACCAGCTCCCAGCTTTAGTCCATGAGGCAGACACTCTGTTTACTTTTAAGGCCAGGCTTAAAACTTTCCTTTTTGAAAAACTGGGATGATGCTCCCAGTAAATGAGCATCCCCCGTGTCCTGTTATCAACTTTTTACTTTCTTTAATATAGAAGTACTCTTACATCAGTTCTTCTATTCTCTGTGTTCCTGCTCTGTCTTCTTGAACCCCCAGATGGTTGTGGCAGATGGCCGCTCGTACTGAGCCAGGTTCTGCTGGAGGTTTCTTCCTGGTAAAGGGGAGTTTTTCCTCTCCACTGTCACTACATACTTGCTCAGTATGAGGGATTGCTGTGGTTGGAGTCTGCATCAAAGGGGCGCAACTCCCTGTCAATGACTCGATCCAATCTGCTGGGATTCCACAAACTAAAACTTTAAACTGATTAGAATGTTTACAAGAACAGTCTTTTCAATACAATTATACAAAGTGCCTTCTGCAAAATAAAGTGAACACAATTCAAAGCCAGAAAGGCGAACACTCTGTCGGTTCAGTTATAAAGGGGACCAGAGAATCAAAGGAGATATTTCATGAAGCAGAAATGTATTTTGGCAGATGCATTGTTTTGAAAACAGCCTCACAACTTTTGTGGAAGCCTCAGTTTTCTAACAGCAGGTTTGATTTCACCCTGCAGTGCTCACCAGTGGTGCTACTGTTTTCACGGGTAGGCATGGGTTTGCCTCAGACTGTAACTGTTACATGAAAATATTTATGTGGTATAGGGATATATTTCCATCTTAGGATACTAAAGATAGTTTGTAGAAAGACAATTAATCTGTCCTTCTTACAATATATTAATGATACAAATAATTTATTTGCACGGACCTAACAGTGATTTAGCAAGGTTTACTCTAACTGTACTAATAGCTAAATTTTGAAGATAACTTTTAAAAAGTAGGTCCTGATTTTATTATAGATGAAAAACATCTCTTCATTTATGACAATGAGACTTAAAAAGCAGCAGACATATTAAACAGCTAAAATTACTTAACAGAAATTATTTGATACATCTGGGCAAAAACTGCAGCAAACTAAGGTTTTATTTAATAAGTGTCTTGTAGAAAAACCTTTGAAATCCTTATTTTCTCTTTTTTATGTTAAAACCAAATTGTGACAATTTCACACCAATTATTTCAGCTTTGGACAAGGTTGGGATCAGCTTATCATAGTTGACATTCAACAAAAGATCAATACTTGTTTAAAAGCTGCTGAGTTCTTACTTACACGTGCCCCATCTGAAAAAAGAAGTATGGTTCATCAAAAATCCGAGAAGCTTTCAGAGGATGCAGCTTGCAGTGTTTTATAATCATTTCAATTACTTTGGTGTTTGCAACATAGTCTCAGAAGCACATTTATTAGCCTCATCAAACTAAACATGAGTGCAGAAATTATTTACTAAATCTACTTATTTATCTATGTAAATAATTCCCAAAATGGATAAGGTTGACAATGGGTGTTCACATTCCTTTCAGAAGCATAGTAACAAGCATTAGCATGCTGCAATCACCAGTCACAAAACCTTCTGATTCTGATACCTGACTACCAGTGACTCATTTGCCATGCCATCATAAGTTTATGATGAAATGCCTTCCAGCTTGTTTGGAGAAACACTGCGAAGCTATTTTAAAATGCACAGTTGACCTTCAAGGAAATGACGCTGGCGATATCAGTATCTACGACTCCCCAAGCTCCATGCATGTCCACATGAAACCATTTTTTTTGGTGCTGATGTATTGCTTTACAGTTATATGGAATGGGAAAACACAAAAAGTGGTGATGGGAAAAAAACAAACAATTACAAAAGTATTTGCAAAAAAAGAAAGATTAGATTAATTATAATAGCTCTAAATAATAACAGCACATTCTTAAATAGACATTTAAAGTTTTGTTAGAACAGAACAACAAAATCCCTCCCATATCAACAACAAAGAAGCAAAACATTAATAGTCAAGAATCTGCGGCTAACACTACCTGGACAAGGGGCAGTGTTATTGCAAACCCTTGATTCTCTTAAAGGGCCGCTGCAGTGTGTTCCGTATGGTGAGACACATGTTCTTGTTCGCACCTGCGACCCTTGACCACATGTTACAGAGCATGAGCTCCACTGGGACCACTCCTCTGCACCTGATTCACCTGTGTGGGAGAAGGGTGACACTAGTTAAATGCAGCAATACGGTCCTGCGGCACGGCTTACGGAATAGGAGTGGGGCAAGTTGTGCTGGGTTGAGTAAAGTTGGAAGGGGCCAACATGACTTACGTTGGGGTTAGAAAGGGTCAAAAGATTTACAGAACTGTTACTATACAGTCTATACCACCTTTATGTGATCTTTGATAAATACTAAAGCCTAATTAATCTGACGTCATATTCAATCTGCATGGAGCACATAAGTGTTTTTGTAACAGCAATTATAGAGAGTAGTTGCATTAATCATGTTTGCAGTGTCACAGAGCAGTGTAACTTAATCAGAGTTCTACAGAAATCTGAAGATGCGTATTTATGCAAAGATCACAGAGAAGGCATTACAGTAGACATCAGGATTACATCTAACTTCTTACTTCATTTATTTTTAAAGAAACACATGCATTTTGGTAAAACTAAAAAAGTGAGAATAAAGGTCACTACAAACAAAAGTTTTACAAGAGTGTGGTGACATGCAAGAAAGACAACATCTGCAAAAAAAAACAGAAAATGGAATTTAATGGTTGTTAGTTAAGGAAAGAGGGTTTTAGAGGATGAGTCCCTTGCACTGCAGTGAACCATCTAGTTTTGACAACATTGGAGCAAATTCGTTTTTTTATTTTGTTTTTCTAATGTATAATCATCATCATCAAACTTTATTAACAGACAGAGTCCAAAAAAAGTTAAAAGACGTAATGAACTTATTACCCTGTTATTTAGGAAGATTTGAACTTTAGCAGAGTTTTTGTTTTTATCAGCAATCCTTATGTGCGGGTTAGATTTTTTTAGTCAAATGAAAATTAAATTGTAGGGGCCCAAAAATATACTTAACTTGTCTTTGAACCATGAAAAAGTGAAGATTTTGTTTCCATGGATCAAGATTTAAGTCTGCATCATTTCACTGTTATGTCAATCTGCATGCAGACTTTGGACAAAGTTAAAGCTTATATTTTTCAATTAATATATAATTGAAACCATTATGGGACCTTTAAGTCTTTGTGATCAAAAAGTGACCAAGAAAAGTCCTGAATAGCCAAATGAAGCCATACAAATATGGTGAGGCATTGAGATGAATTCCAAATTCCTGATAATCTAGATGTAAAAGGAATCATTTAGTGAGAGTTGTGGGGACAAATTCTTTCATAAAAGTTGTCACCAAATAATTGATGTCTGATTATGTCAAACCTCGAGGTGAAGTATTACGTTTCTTTGCAACTTAATGTTTGAGAGAAACAATTTAACACAGAGATGAGCATTTTTTAGTTGCAGCTCTGAATACATTTATGTCATTGTGAGTCATCAGACTGGATCAGAATTACAAAAAAAACAGTATGCTTTTAACTTGTTTAACAGAACACAGATTCAGCCAAATAGGATCTTAATCCTGCCTTTAATTTTTGGAGATCATAAAATAGACTGAAAGGTGGATCAATTTGTTCAATGAGGCAGTATAGGGAGAGTAAATTGGGTGAGAATGACAAACAGAAAAGCCCAGCAATGTGACTCAACAGGGGAATACAAACACCTGGGGCAGATGGAGTAGAGATATGTTAATGAATGTTAGTACAGTCATGTATGTATTGGATGTATAGTGTTTTATAAATCAAAACGGTAATGAAAGGAAAGACGGTTGTCAAACAACGACAGCAATATAAATGGAACAACACATGACAAAAATAAAAACATCTCCCAAAATCAAAGTAAAGAATAAAATCTCAATAACAGATATAAACCCACCCATGTCAAAAAATGATTTTTCTAACTTAAAAGACAAAAAAAAAAAACTGAAAAAAACATTTTTGCTTTAATTTTTATTAGCTTGATTTTCTTTTTAATTAAATTTAGAAATGCATAGGGTGACGTTTCATAAAATCCCATAAATGAATTTAGATTCCTTCAGGCTTTAGCAATCAATTTGATGCTACACTTGATAAAGCCACAAAGCTTTAGTTCTCTAAGGGCAGCATCTATCAGTTCACTTTTAGAAAATGTTTGGCTCAAGGTTTTTTTTATTTTTATCAACTGACATTTAATTTATCGTGTCTAGGAGGAAATGATTAACCACATCATTCCGTTAGTTTTGAACTGCTCTTTAATTAATGTTCTTTAAAAATCCTGTGTGAATAAGCCACTTGTCACCTCACTATATGGCAATAAAACAAACAGTCACACAAAATCCAATTAGGCTCTAGGTTCAAAGTAAGTACTCATGAAGAGATGTGAAATTTATCGTCCTTATTTGTATATGTGCCATTTGAAAAATGGGAGGGAAAAAATAAGAATGCAAAACATTTCCACTTGAAAACTGCAGTACAAGAGAGCATGCATGATGAAATTAAGTTTAGTTAACAAAATAAAGTAAAGAAACATAACTATTGCATTACCAGTTTGTGCCATAAATTTAGCAGATTCAGCTTGCTCCTTCAGGGCCTTTGTGTCATGAACTGATCGTGGCCGCTGACTTTTTACTGTATGCTCTCCGATCATTCCATATTCTATGGGACAAAATAGAGGTTCATATGAAAGCTAGACTTAAACATGATCTTCTTATAGAACAAAAGCTTATTACATTCTGTTTTCAGGATATTTGAAGCAAACTGCAATACATGGCTAGAAACAAAGACCACACAAGTTTTTTTTTTTTAAAGAATAGATTTTTTTGTTCTCTCTATGGCATAGAACAATGCAACAAATTTTTGAGGGTAAGTTGGAAATATTAATTGAACTTGAAAGCACAGCATAGACATAGAAAACATGCAAGTAATTTTCCTTTGGTTTAGAAGAGTCTAGCATCTTATCCAACCAGCTACAAACCCACCCTCCTTCCCTCCCTCCTTCAAACCCGTAAAAGAAAACAAAGATAAATGAAAGTAAAAAATATGTAAGCCATCAGAAAGCCACATAGGAAGGGGGTCATGGACATAGCATGCTATTGATCCACGGTTTCCTCAGTAAACTTACATTTTCATGTCATTTCTTTTTGGTTGAAAAAAGCCCAAAATATAACAGTATTCAAATGTATTCTGAGCTGTATACATTACAGTGCATGTCCTCTTTGTTTCCCACAAAGGAACAAAGACACAATGAGAACAGCGCTCCGACACTGAGAAAAGTGATGCTAGAAATAATGTTTGGAATTTTCATCAGCCGTTTGAAGTAAATCCGACACACTGATCAATACTTAAATAGCATGTGCAAATTATTTGTTACTTGAAGTTTTGATTTAAGACTAGCATTACTTCTGGCAGTGTGGGTCTAATGAGATGATTTTGGCATTTGCTGTTTGGCAATACACGTGATGCATTAACAACAGATTCACACATAACTTATGTTAGTACATCAGACAATACAATGCATCAGCCAGTGATATGGATGTTTAAAGTCTACACTCTTGTTTAAAAGGCTGGTGCAGGATTTTTGAAGTGAGCGTCCACCAAACGAATATAAGCAGTGAATATCTTACCTGGGGTAGATAATTCTCTTGCTCCAAGAACGTACCAAGACCAAAATAGATTAGAGTGGTTTATGTGTAAGTTAATTTACTATTAACCTTTAAACCATTGTCATGTTTACACTGGACCAGTATTTACAAAGGAGATGGTGATTATTTACACAGCAAATGGAGACAGAAGCAGTGCAATACCAATTATCTTCCAGTGTGAAACAACCATTAAGAGCTTAACCAAGAGTTTTTCGTCAGAGAAACTGCTTGATAAATATGTGTAAAGGGTAAAAATCAATCAAATTAGCTTACACTTAAACCACTATAATCTGTGTGCTTTTTACAACACTTTAACATCAGAAAATGACTGTACTCTGAATGTAAACTGTTTAGTTGGGAACTTTGCTCCATTCTCAGTACACACAAGAATATCCTTAGTAGTGCGCTGCCTCAAACATCTTCTTCTTGTGAAAGTAACCATTATCTTATTTATAAATAATCTTCCAGTGCAAATGTGTTGATGGTTTAAAAGCTCATAAAACTGAGTTTACATGAACTGCTTTGACATTTTTATTTAAATTGGAGTTAGTATGATATAGATTTGTTTTGGTCTTGGTCCCTTCTGAGACTAGCCATTCGTCTCACCCCTGGAACAATTTAATCTGGATTTATAATAAATGATGATGCCTAGAGAGTTATCCCCCGAAGTAAGATGTTAACTGGTTTTATATTGTTCAAAAGAGACTCATCAAAATTTTGAACTATCCTTTACTTGTTCCTTGGACTCTCCAACTTTCAGAAGGCGAACATCTTCTGACTTTTATTTCCACAAGGCATAAAGGGGGCACTCAATCATCTCATCTGATCTCATCATTGCTTTTTTTTAAATGTTATACCTAATAAAACATTTGGTCACAACCAGAAGAGACAGTTGCCCGACAAGACAATTGGCATTAATCCGACTGTGTTAAAGAAAAAAGTTCCATAATTGGAGTAAGAATTTTTTTTAATCTAAGGTCCAGCTTCAGTTCAAAAAACACAACTTCCCTGGAGTAGCACCAAGAAAGCTGTGCTTGTGTTTGCATCAAGAATGAGAATATTAAAAGGGTGTAATGAAAGAAGGAAAAACCCGCCAGGTAGAAACACCACGGCCTTTTTGATGCAGATAACGATCTTCAGCACTACAAACTCATAAACTACCCAGCATCAAAGGCCTGTTCAAAAGGTCTTTGAGTCTGAGTTGATTGTGTCCCCATCTGTTTTGCCGAAATTAAGCTGAAAGCTTCTGTGTGAACTCGTGCCCTAAAAGAGAAACGTGTATTTGTACTGATGGCTGGAAAAACAGCAGGCAGTTGAACTAATAGCCACATGTGTCAGCAGAGTTAACCACTGCAAACATGTATCTTTTACTCTGCATTTCCTCCTGTACCTGGTGGTGCCAGTAATTATGAACCATTTTTTTGTTTTTTGCAAAACATATGTTTGGTCAGCCTGAGTTCTTCCGTATTTCAAGGAAATCCTAAAAACAACAGCACAAGGTAATTTTTCAATTGATTTATTCAACTGAATGTATATTACCACCTTAATTATTTTGCTTTGCTTAAAGCTGCAGTCTGGAGAATATATTTATGGATCAAAGTTTTTTAAATCTTTAAAATAAAAGTGGGGTTCAATACTGTGATAAAAGGCTAGTGCTCCACAACATTTGTTATTCTTCCTAAGTCCGCCTTCCTCCCATAGACATGTATTTCACACTGACCGCCAAATCTTTTTAGCCAATAGAATTCGGGTTTCCGCCCTGTCGGCTGTCAATCAACTTACATGCGCATCACGCAAATGTGAAGATTGGGCCACGCACACAGGCCGCTCCTGTTTACAGTCGCCATATTGGAAGAGAGAGTCAGTCATGGAGAAGTCGCTCACCTCTTAAATGCCCATGATGAAAATACAATCGTGATGCTTGATAGCGCTTGCTGCTTTCCACTTTGACTCGCTGTGACACCCCAGGTGATGCGCGTGCACAATTATTGAGGTGGGACTAGAGGGAGCGGGAGGAGGGGGGGAGGTTTTGGGAGGCGCCTTGGTAGTGGGATTCAAAATATCTCTCTTTCCCTTAAATACTCTGGGCATCAGCTTTAAATGTGAAAATGCAGTCAATCCATCTTTGGCTCAAACGGACAACTCATGTCAAGCATCTTAACACAGAATACCTGTGGGAATGTATATGCTTAAGCAAAAAGTAGTAGAGATGAGCATAAACACAAAATACCAAAGCTCAAGGGTTTGGTTAAGATAAACCTTTGCAGAAGTCACAGACATAATAAAAAAAAAACATCAGCCTTACTAACTTTCCTCATCTTAAGCTCTTCACTAACAAGAGAGAAAACTGCTGAGTAGTGGATCTGTTGACAAATAGAAAAGCATTCTACCACTTTTCTACACATCTTTACAACCACTGATTTCAGTGTATTTTATTGGGATTTTACATGAAAGACCAAAATAACAGCTCATGACTGAATAAGAAGAAAAAAACAAAGTTTTTTAAAGTGATTTATGAATAAATCTAAACGGTGAGAATTTGTATTCACCGTCCATTATTACAATACCTCAAAATAAAATCCAATGCATCCAGTCCTTCAGAAGTCAGTAAATAAGAGTTCACCTGTGTTTAATCTAATCAGAGTATAAATATTGTTGTTCTGTTAGGGCCTCAGATGTTTGCTGAAGAACATTATTGTGCAAAGAGCATCAAGCAGTGTTACTTTACAAAACAATGTCCCAAACATAAAAATGTCAAGAACCCAGGAGTGTTGAAAGTTCAGTCATGTTTAAAGTTTGCCACGGGCAAATGACACAGCAAACGTGTGGAAGGAGACACTCTGGTCAGATGAGAATAAAATTTAACATTTTGGCCAAAAAGCAAAATGATATGTTTGGCAAAAAAAATCTAACACTGCACATCACCTTTAACCCACAACCCCCATAGAGAAACATGGCGGAGGTAATACAATGCCACATTTCAGATTTTTCTAAACACAAGTATTTTCCTCACCCCTGGCAATTATGTGCTAGTTTGTGTTGGTCTTTCACGTACAATAAAAAAAAATGCACTAAAGAAAATATAAAAATGGGATCACTTTTGCAAGGCACCTTGCAAGGCACCTTGTAGAATCATTTGATCATATTTACCAAGTAACTTTTTTTTACTAACAGTTTTAGTTTTCACTTTGTAATGCTAACCAACATTACTGGCTTCAGAATGTTTTTGATAGTTTTCTTCGATAATTATTTGCCTCTGCAGGTCATTGATCAGCTCTGTCTGGCATTGGTGTGTCATTATGTGCACAGTCAATTTTATGTTATTTTATCCATCTCCTAACGCTATATGATGAACAACACAACAAAAGCCACATGCAAATGGTCATTCACTGCAAACCTTGTAAGATATTTGAATCCCAAACAGTTATTACAAAGCGCATTCTCTATGATTCAAAGGTTCCGACATTTGAGTAATTATATCTACAGCATATTGGACAGGAGAATATTAAAAATGCTTAACTTGTTGGTACACAAATTATAATTTGTTATTGCGGTGCACAATATGTCTCAGCTTTATCTCTGAGACTGGAAGTAATTTTAATGCCACAAAAACCAAGATGTTTTTAGAAAGCCTGCAGTAGAATGAAAAGAAACAAGGTGTCAAAACACAAAAGAAGAAAAGTACTGTGAAGTATGGTTTAATTGAACTGCTTGGATTTTACTTAAGCCTGTGGCCATGTGACGGTAAACATGAGAGATGAACAAGAATTTTAATAACCGGAGGGGTGAGCTGTTGTCATTTGTCAAAGCAACATAAAACAATGATTCCTCTGAGCATTACAAGGCAGAAAGTGCAGATGATGCTTATAGTGTGTCATTTTTAAGGAACATTTCTACTGTTCTTGGCCAGTATTCAAAACATATGAATGATGCACTTGAAAAAAATTTACCTTAAGATTTATGAGGTGTCTGTCATTTAGTCAAAACTAAACAGAATACTTATTATCAATATCCATCAGCCTTAACACTTCAGCAACAAAGGAGAGACAATAACATTCAGACAAATTCATCACATGGAGCTTTCTTTCCTTTTGTGCAGTGAAAGAAAATGATTTATTTACTTTGTTTTGCTTGCACTTTACCTCACAGCCATGAATCATTATATCAAAGAAAGAAGTCTCTGAGCTACAATGGTGTTCGTGAAAATGTGCGTCATTAAGCAAATTGGGGAAAAGAGGGATTGCTCTTCAATGCTCATTTACCAAGGATTTTTGGCATACATTTGCTTAAAATAGCGGGATCATTTGCATGTGCAGCAAGAATCTTTCTTTCCATTGAAAACTCATGAACATAAAATTAAGGTCATGGCAAATTATGGCAAAATTCATCTCTATTTGTTGTTTTATGCATAATCAAAGAACATTCTGCATTAAAGAAAACATATATTCTTAGAATTTGCATTAAATGTGCCCATGAATTTATTAAATATCCAGTCTGTACATAGCACTTTGGGAAAAATGGAATCCAGACAAGACTTGCAAACATTTTAAACACCGGAAAATTGTTCAAGGAGTTAGGATGACTTGTAGGATGTTTGTAAAAATGTTTCAAAATCTAGAACTAAAACTGCCAATATAAGCATATAGCTGCATATATTTACTATTTTCCTCATATCATGAGCAGCTATTACATATAATGTCAAATACAGTACATACTCAGCAAGAACAGAGAAATGTTTTCTTTTGCTCAAGGTTTGCGCAACGTGGAAAGAACAAGAACAAAACAAAGTTAGTTTGTCTTAATTTAACACTCTTGTCCAGAACAACAGCTACTACAGCAACCGTAATGTCAGAGTAATGAGAGTGAGTTAAATTGAATGTAATGATGATGAAATGTGATGTGGTATTTCACTGGATGTTAAAGCATACATATAGATGGTGTTGAATTTCTTTACCGGACTGAGCATAGTATCGGCAAATGCCTATGACTCAGATCAGTATAAGAGACACATACGATTTTTTAAAAATGAATCAGGGCATCCTTAATTTGTTATTCTTTTGGTAATACCTTATATTTTTATGTTTATTACATTACCACTTTGAATAAAAAATTTGATGAGATTTTATCATTTTTCCAATTATTTGCCAAATAAATGTCTATAGTGTGACTGAAAACAGCAAAAACACTATCCAAAAATGTTTAAGAAAAAAAAATAGCTATATTTTTTTGGAGGACATGTCTCTCATGTTTTACATTTTCAGAAGACCCTGATTTTGAAAAGGGCGATTAACATGATTTGCTTTAATAAAGCCCTCCAACTTACAATTACTTTTTAGTAAAAAAAAAATACCTCAATAAAAACATCTAAAAACTGCAATTCAGAATGTCTTCATGTCATCCTGCTGTGTCATGGACTCAAAATTGCAGACATTTTGACTACTTGCCAGATGTTCTCAGCTAATTACATAAATAATATAGATCCAGGGATCGATTTGGCCATCTGAACCAAAACCCATTTCTTCCAACTTTTAAAAACAAACTTGACTGACTAGGATGGCTTTGGAGTTGGACTGCTTTAGATACGGCCAGCCACTCGAAAAAGGAAAGAAAACTAATTATTTAATCTCAATCAGCTTCTCAGCCTGGTCTTCAGTAGTGCACATGTTAGCAAAGCTCAGAATGACATGCTGAAACAGAAACAGCCATGGCAGTTGTGGAGCATTGGAAACGCAAAAAAAAAAAAATAATCTTTGGCTATAACCTAAAGAATTTCTGTTCAGATTACTGGCTACCAAGGCCCGGCAACAACTCAGTTACTGCTGGGCTGTAAACACAGCAGATAATCTTGTTATAACAGAACAATTACTGGGCTCCAAATTTGAGGCATTAGTGTTGCATTTTCTGTAGGCTCACACAAGCCCTCCTCGTATTGTCAGATGTTTCTATGCATGGATGCTGGACTGGATGATTCTTCAGACGAAAAATAGCTAGTTGACTATAACTAGTTGACTAATGCAATTGTTCCTTTCCCATCACAGCTCACTGAAGCTTTTAGCTAAATAGGATAAATACATAAAGCAATACCTGGGCTTAATATAACTAAAATCATACTAATAAATACACTGCCTATGTCCACACTGAGTGAACATTTCTAGGGTCTGTGGCTGTGGCCCTCAGTGAGGCTTTGATCTGCTACGTGCTGCGAATTTAAAGCTCAGACTGACAGCGACCACGCCAGGTGCAGAGAATCCAGACGTAGACATTTTATATCCAGGTTCTACTTCACCTTGTGGACACGTTCCATGTGTAATTTTAGTGAAAGGCAGTAAAAGCCAGCCCCATGTCCAATGACTGATGTGTCTAACCTTGCATGAAATGAGCCTTTACTCAGAAGCCACAACGAGTAGCTTCTATCTGGGGCGCTTCGCTTACTGCCTTCCCATGCATTCCTGACTGACTGACAGACAAAAATGCAGATTTTAATGAGAGGCACTTCATTGCTACTGCAATTTGAAAAAAGAAAAAGTCCCTAGAAAAAAAGAGAATGCTGCACACAGACGGTGAAGAATACCTCCTTTACTTGTGCTTGTATGTGATCTATTAATCAACTCTTGCTAAGCTACTGGGACTGAAAAAAGTGTTATTTGAAGTCATGTTGCTGTTGGGTGTTAAAAATACATTTAAAGATACATTTATTCTGTTTATGGCACAGAAGTATAGGTTTTTGTACGTCTAAAAAATGCAGAACAATTAAAAGAATCCCATAATAGCCTAGGCATGTGTCAGTATGAGATTCTGATTTTATGATGATAAGAATACTACATATTACTCTACTTTAGTATTAAAAAGAATAAAGTAAATGTAAAAGATTTTTTTCCCTTTATCGATTTTTTTGTTTTGTCACCTTGAATGTTTCCAATTATATTTTTTAATACCAAAAGTAAATACAAAAAACATTTTGAAATTGATGATTTCAAATACTAAGATAATTGCTATCCAAAGCAGCTGAGCCAGTTGTGAAAAGTTATCTGCCCCCTTGTTTACTCGTAAATTAACTGTGATTAACCACAGTGCTTAATACAATTCTAGAAGTAAAACCCTTGCTTTTGTGCTACAGATATGTCCAATCAAGAACTCATTAAAATAGAACCAAGCTGACAACATGTAATAGGCTAAAAGATCTCAAAAACACATGCCCTGAAGTAATGTAATCCAAGACCATTCACATTGATCAGTCAAGAAAAGCTTACAAAACTTCTAAGGTATTTGGACTTCAACAAACCACAGTGAGGGTCATTAAACATACATAAAAGGGCACATAGAATTGTGGTAAATGTTCACAGGAGTGACTGGACAAGCAAAATTAGTCATAAATCACAAAACACATTTAGGAGGTTACAAAGAAATCTACCAACATCAACCAAAAAAGAACAATATCTAAAGCAGTGTAGAGCCCACTTGCTTCAGTTGAGGTCAGTGTTCATTAATCAACAATTAGAAAGAGATTGGGCAAAGATGGCATGCATGGGAGAGTTCCAAGAGAAAAATGCCTGCTGACTATAATAGTAGGAATGTCCTATTCACATTTTTCAAACAACATTTTGATGATTTGACATGACTTTTGAAAAAATATTCCAGGAACAGACAAGACAACAGCAAACGTTTTGGAAGATGTGACCCCTGTTATGTCCTGACAGTCAAGCATGTTCCATACAGCTCTGATCCTTTCTCTGGCATCTCAGTTAAAAGTCCCTAAAAAATATTGAAAAGCTCTCTTGATTATGATGGACAGCTAAACATCAATAAAAAGCCAATAAATCAGACCGTGTTTTGATTTTTTTTTCTCTATAAATTTAAATGCACCTACATTTGGCAAAACAGCAAGAATAGTTTGACAAGGAGAGAAAAGAAAGAAAATATAAGAAACACTCCAGTGGAAAGCAACTACAAAAGGGAATATATAAAAAATGCAGTACATAAGAAACATTGAATACACATTTATTCAAAGTGCATAATGTGATTCTGTGTTTTATTTATTTTATAGATGTCAGCCACAGAATAGCTTATCTGTTGTTTTGATGGCAAATTTAAAAAAATCTATTTTTGGATGAACGAAACAACAAAAGTGATAATGATTGACAGTGTGATTATGAGGTGATTAAGACCCATCATATTATGGCACATGAATACACTTTGACTTCCAGGCTCAGCATTAAATGACCATCCAATCATAACAGTCTAGAAAGTTTATCATAGTGTCCTCTATATATCTCCTTCCTGCCACTATCCTATCTAGCCGGGACCATACACTTGAGCCAACATAAAAAAAACACAAAAAAACTCAATTAGTCCCTCATTAAGAAAATGAGGGGGTTGCTCGGAATCAGACACAAATTACGAATTGTCCTCTGAGACGTACAATTATCCATCATATTCCTTCTGCCATCTGTTTGCTTCCTGTTGACTGTCCTAATGACTGAGATTGAAGCCAAATTAGAATTCTGTGCAACTGCCACTGCACCTCATTGAAAAGTCATGTGAACTCGCCCAAAAATGGAGAATATGTGCTGGGATAAACAACCAGAATGCAGTCTGTTCTATGCAGAGAGAATATGTTTTGTACTACTAATGCACATTCAAATGAGTGGCTATGGTCTGATAATTTACGGCACAATCTAAAATCACAAGGTTATTGAGCAGTACCTCACACAGCAACCTAGATGGAGCTCTGACGTTATCAAAGCACTGCATCAAGAAGCCCTGTTGCTGGGTGCTGTGAGCAGATATTTTCTTCTCTTTTTCCCTCACACTTCGGCAAGCAGTCTGTTTTTCTATCATTTCAACACAACCAAACATGTATATTGCTGTGAAAAGTCAAACAGCTGAGGTTCAGATTCCAGTCTAAACAGTTAATTTAATCATGCTGCAACAATAAACATCTAAGAAAAAATTGAGCAACAACATAATGTGGCTGTTATCCTATGCTTGCTTAAATGTAAACCTTAATTAGATTAAAAAATAATAGAAACAAAAACCCCAAAAAGGAGGAAATTAATTGTCAACTGCCCATTACTCATTAATGCGCAAGCTTTCTTTTAAGTTACAAGAGGCTTTTAGAAAGTACATCTGCCTATGCAGGATGGTAAGCTTAAAGTAGTTCCAAGACTATAGCTTCTAACTTGCAGCAATTACCAGCCTTTTTAGAAAGGCAACACTGTTGAACCACCCGTGACTAAAAGTAGGGCTGCTGCAGGGCCGCAACTGAAAGGACTTACTGTGCACTGACAGAAACAAAGATGGAAGCGGATTACTAATGAAACCATTTCGGAGAGAAGTCAAGTTATGTGAATAGTGTAGAAACAACTCTTTGGACAGCACTGAAATACGAAGATTCCAAAATCTAGGACACTACTATGAAGCACTTGAAGGAATATTCTTTTGTAAAATGTATCCAAGTTGCTTAAAATATATATTCTGTCAGCAGCATTTGGAAATTTTTGCCTAATTGGTTCTCGAGAAATATATTTCTACAGCTCTCCTGTTATACAGGACACTGAAAAAAATAATGGCAGCAACTCCTGGCAACGGTATAGAAAAACACAACCCCAGCAAATAACCTGGTAGTCAAGTGTACTGCCAACCTCAACGCCACCATGCCAAGCAATGCATCTGTCAAGTGAGAATCCCAACACATTTTTTTAACACCTTTACGACTGCGGCCAATTTCCAAAGAGCATACCTGTCCTTTTCTGAGCTATTTTGTCTGGCGGACCAGACAGTGACCTTCCATTTAATAGAGTCATGCTTTAACATCCATGGATATCCCCAACTAATAAATGGAAAATTATACACCTTAGAAATTAAATGAGCAAAACACAATATGGACCCTGTAACCTTGGAGAAAAATGTGGTTGAATGACCATATTTTGTAGTAAGATAAATCATTTCCTACAGCCCTTAATGAGACTTTCATAATTCATGCTGTCAGCTTTTTCTACAGCCCCTATCACGTCTGATCTGTTCACAGCAGTGAAACCCACTGTTTCAGACTGCCACCCTGCATCTATCAGCACAGGGAACATTGTGTCATGTGCAAGTTAGTCATGAGGAAGATGCCTGCAACATGCCCTGTCGTGGCTCATTGGCTGAGCTCATGTTAAACCAAATACGCTCTCCAAAATAATTACAAGGACACTGACACAATGCCGCAATGTACACAGACAAGTCAGAGCACAGCATTGGTCCAGTAGGATTGGTCTTTAATGGATTTTGATGCCAAGTCTTGGAGGCAAGGCAAGGCAACTTTATTTGTATAACACACTTTCAACAACAAGGCAATTCAAGGTGCTTTGGGTGATTAGGGGATAAAATGTAGCACAAGAACAATCAGAGTCGTTGAAAGCTTTCAGAGTCATGCAAGGATGCACTGTAGCATAATACATTTTTGTGTTTTTGTTTATCTAAGCATGTATAGTTTTTAGGCAACATTAATTTAATCTAATTATTGTCCTGCCTCTACAGTTCATATTTGATTTTTCCTTGAGTTGCATGAGGAGATTAGATTTATGATTTTTATCAAATGAATAAGATCTGTTTATCCCCTAGTGCTGGGGAGAGTGGAGAGTTGATCTTATAATGTTATTGCTTCCAATAACCAATTGATCATACTTCTTTATTCTAAGTAGAAAAAGAGGTCAACTTCAATGATCTCTGAATGATTTTCCTTCCAATGAAAACTGGAAGACCCTCATGCTTTTTTTCTACTCTTTATGTAGGCCTAGACTGTAGAGTGTCATGGGAGAAGGGAACTTGAATGCATAGGAAAGAAAACTCTGCTGAGATTGAGTGCCTTAACAACGGGAGCATTTACTTTGAGAAACATATGCTATTGCCAACTGATGACATCCGGAAACTTTACTTTATTCTCTAGATAACTAACCTCTTAACATCTGTAAAATGCCTCCTTTGTTGTTACCAGGGCTACAATCTCAAGGTTTAATGACCTTTGCCTTTATGTGAAAATAAAGATTCAAAGGTTTAGAAATAAAATACATTTACTTCAGTTATATCATATGACTAAGCAGGATGGAAGGGATATTTCTTTAATTTAACCAGAAGCAAGAGTGGAGCATGATGACAAAAGAAATCAAGAGTTCTGCTGCTTTTATTCTGAAAATGGCTCAGTAGAAGTCTTAGAATTCCAGCAAACAAAAACAATAAGTTATACTACTTCACATATATCATTTGTATTACTTTCTCTTTTACCTGAGCATTAAATAAATAAATACAAACATTAAACAGTACTGCAACTACTTTAGATTATATGTCTGTGGATGTACAAGAAAAGCATCTATCAGAAGTAATAAAGCAAACTGAACTGTAACAAACTTTTTTTAAACAGCTTTCAAAAATACTCTTTAAACGGAAAGCTTTATTTATTAACCATGTCTAAACCTTTCAACTTGTTTTTGCAGAGATATAGTCGGAAAATCAGCTGGGGACAGGAACTGGCTAATTTTAGACGAGACTGGCCCCCTTCAATGATTGGACAGTTATAAACTTAAAGTCCATATGTAAGCACTACAAGGTCTCAGTGACAACACACTCCTTAAAGTGGAAGTTGCCACTGAGTAAAGATGACTCAGAGCTAGACATTTCCAGAGTCAAAAAGGAATTAAAAAAAGAAAGATAACACAAAATGTGTAAGGAGCTTCTAGAAGAGAAACTGTATTTTTTAGAGAGGTTTTTCTTTGAGACTCTCACAAAAGGGAGTTCAAAATCCAACATTAATTTAAAACCTCATTTTTTTCCTTTGAATTTCCAATTCTGTCTATCAGTAAACATACTAGGTTAGGGGACATTGGCAACTTTTCAAGAGTTTAGTTTAAGTAATGATCTACTTCATAAACAATAAATTTCTCTATAAGTATTTAATCTTTGCTTTCAAATATTGGTGAAATCCTTTTTAACCAGAGAGCTGTGTAATCTACTGTTTCTCACTGGGTGACATCCCATTCTGCCTGTTACAGCTAGTAACACTACATGGTGATTGTTGAGTTTTTAAAAATTCACTTTAGTTGATTTCTGACCAAATATACAATTAAAACAAAAACAGAGCCAATATCAAACTCTGTGGCATCCCACGTAGCACAGTCAGTAACTCAGAATTACTATTATTTACATGCAGACGTTATCTGTCATAAAAATAAATACACAGTCTATAATCAATTGCATCAAATGTATTTAGTTGATTAAAAAAAACCTCAAACTGCATATTATTTGCCTTCTACTGTATTAGATCCATCAGAGCCAGTGAGCACAAATTCGTCCCTGATCTGAATATATGGTAAATGGTAAATGGCTTGCATTTGTATAGCGCTTTTTCAGTTGGAGGACCACAAAGTGATTTACACTACATTCAGTCATCCACCCATTCGGCCACTCATTCACATGCCGAAAGTGGCAAGCTACTACATTGTAGCCACAACTGCCCTGGGGCACATTGACAGAGGTGAGGTTGCTGGACACAGGAGCCACCGGGCTCTCTGACCACCACCATCAGGCAAGGCGGGTGAAGTGTCTTGCCCAAGGACACAACAACCGAGACAGACGGAGCAGGAATTCGAACCGACATCCCACCAAGGTCCCCCCATAAATGATTAATGATCAAAAACAAACCAAGAGACAGTTGTGAGGCCCAGTGAACCTCTGCAGGTGTGTTCAGTTAGCCCTGCAGTGTACAGTTAGCTGATTAAGGTGTGATACCATGAGTTTCCAATGTTTAACCTTTTTACAATAATCTGATTTTCTAGAACAAAATTTTGTGTTTTCAATTACTGTAAGACGTAATCTTCAAAATTACAAGAAAGAAAGGCTTGAAATATTTCATTATATCTTATGAGTTTAACTTTCAAAAATCAATGAAAAAAAGTGCAGATTTATTTTCATTATATTGGGGTTTTTTGTATCTTTGTCCCATAACAGTGGACATTATGTTGTATTTATAGATTTTCAGTGATGCAGAGAGAGAGAGATTTGTAACTTCAGACTTTTTTCCGACATTTCAGACATTCAGACATTATTTTACTACAAACACTTTATTGTGAAGAAAATTCTATTTTCAATTTATCCAGAAAATCTGAAATAGGTGTGTCTTTTTAGAAAGATTAGAGTTGGCTCAAATGGAATCTGCAGGTGTGAGGCTTACAACATTATAGACCATAATCTGGCACAAACACGTGGAATTGTGCATTTATTTAATTTTAAAAACAATCCTTAATACTGACAGGTGTTAAAAAAATAAGATTAAAGCTTCTACGGGACCAATATTAATATAATGTTAGAATTTATGATAAGAAATGTGTTTCTGCTTTCAATGTGAAGGTTTACTATGTGGAGATGGCAAAGTGCAAAGTCTCATATTCCTGTTTAATTTAAAGTTAGATGTAACAGAAAGAGACATACTAATAAATGTCCTTTAAACAAAAGGAAATATGAAGAAAACTCAATCCTGGACCATGCCATGTCATTGTGTCGTCACAAAAAAATGTATGAAAAGGTAGAAAATAATCTCATGAATTGAATCTTGCACAAAAAAAATGCAATTTTCCTCAATCCAACAAAAAGACCCTGTGGCAATGCCCAGCTTGGATCAAATAGCACTTTAGATGGAGTGTGAAATGACTCATCACTGACAGCTCCTTGTTATAAGCAGCGGAAAAGGCAGCCAAGAGTGACATTAGTATTGGAAATTAATTGTTTCTTAATGTGCACGTCTTCATCGTCCACCATCACGCAGCTATGCACCATTACTGTGGTCAATTAGCCATTCAGCATCCTACCGTTGGCCAATGTATGGAATTGATTACCACACCACAAGCTTTCCCTGCAGCCCAACATGGCTGGAATATTAAGTGTTATGTAAAAAAAAAAAGGTGAACTTAATCAGCTTTAACACAAACAGGAGTCTTTAATTGCTCTGCATCCACTGGCTACTAAGTACTGTGCATGAAAAACAACTGTAGCACTGTTCCATTTTTCTGTGTTGTTAAATATGAAACAACGTTTAGATAATCTTTTCAAAATAATTGGTGTGTAAAACAATCATTGCCCCCAGTCCTATTATTTAAAGCTACCCTCTTTTTCTCTGGATATAGAAGCCCGTTCAGCTTCCGAGCCTTTTCTGGCCACGATGACATTAAGGATGACTGAAGTGCATTATCTGTGAACACAATGGTGGCTGTCTGTCTAGCTCTGCTCTCCAGATCACTGGAAAAGGCAGCTGGTGACACACTCACTGCAAAAAAACGTTAAGTTTTAAAGGCCCACAACACCAAAGGCCCCGATACCCTTCCTGTCCTATTGACAGCAAGTTTGCGTTAATATCGATGCATCTTACTGATATGCAGTCAATGCATTTAAGTAGTCTGCCTCTTCGTGAGACTGCTGTGATGGTGAGGGTGAACTGGGGTGCTGATTTAAGACATGTCTTTCTTCAAGTCACGGATGGAACCACGGGAGGCTATTAATTTGTAGGAAATAATGCGTCTGTAATGGCTATGGCAAGTACATAATGTCCCCCAGTTTATCTAAGTCTCGCCTGCATGAGTTTAACAAAATAACTCGGCATGTTAGAATTAATCAAAAGGCTTGCAATAGCACAAAATTCTGAAAAGTAGTGATGTTGAATAACTGTGTCTGTATGCACACATTAAAAAGAAATCAATAGTTATTATTTTCAGATGTTGCACCAGAACACTAAACATTTCCTTTAATGTGGAAGCAACCATATGTGACTTCTGCTGCACACACATCAAAAAAACATGATCTGTTGGTTAGCCTGAGTAACAAACCAATTTTTCTTCCACTTCTGTGAAGGCAGCTTTAATGAGCTTCTCAGTGCACAAAATGTTACCACATGCATATGTTTTTTTTAGCTCTAATCAGCATAAGAAAAAAAGGGCTGAGCTGACATGCTGTAATCTAATTACCATTTCTTAAACAAGGCAAAAGGTTTTGGACATTGTTCTCTACTCATCAAGTTAACTTTTTTGATGAGAAAAGATAATAGTTTTTAAAATGGGTGTTACACCTTGAATGGCTAAGTTACAGCTCATTATGGATCTTAGAGAACTGATAAATGCATAATTTCTGTACTTCTCTTGAAAAAAACACGTTATAATGAATAGTCACATAAATCAGCTGCAGTTATTGAATCTCCATGTGTATAAGATAATATTAAAATAGAGGCCATCTACATGGTACAACATATGCAGTCTGATTACAATTTGCAGACAGTACAGAAAAACTACTAGTTCCTAGGAAATCAACTATTTATTTGTTGTTTGAGTTTTGCTGCTACAGTATGTTTATTTTAATATTTACATTTGCTCTTCTATTTTAGGAAATTCCAGTGGAACAAGCACAAGTTTATCAGCACCTAGCAGGAGGGGGATGAGTCTCTCCAAAAATCTCCTGTTTAGTTAACTCAAGAAAAAACAACTTTACGGCAGCCTTGATATAAAAATGAAATAAACATTCACTTTATTACTGCTTCAATTTTTCTGTCTTCAATAAATAATTTATATACCAGAATAACAGACACAGATGATAAAATATGTATCTGTTGCCCAACCATCATATTGTATGTTAAATAAAAAGTTTACACAAAAACACTGATCTATCATAGATATATAATGTGAGGGTACATTTTTTAAAGAGCTCAAGATATATATTGCATGCCATTTAATTGGCAAGGGATTAGACTTTTAAAAGTTTCAATGCCTTTTGCAATTTAACTTTGACAAATATGTCTTCAACCATTTTGTTGGCTGCTTCGTTTGTTCTTTTCATGAAATGGGCTGACTATGACTATTGATGAGAAACTATAAAATGTATTTTTTCAATGTTTAAAGATGTATTTTGTCTTTTCATTTTTCTCTATAATCTGTTGGTCTGTTTAAGTTTGCTTTTTAAAGCTGCTTTAGTGGCTAATTTGACACATACAATTTGGGGGAATTCGTATTGTTTATTCTTTTCTCAGTTTTAGTTCACAACAAATGTAATATTGGGGTACCTTACAGGAAAAATACATTCAACTATTTTCAATTACATAACATCCATTCTGGTTCAAACTTTCTTCAAATCAAACCAATATATTTGGTACATATTCAGATCAAATTACATAAAAAAATGTTCCTGCATCCAGACAAGGTAGGTTACATTTTCTGTACATGTCTAATTAAATCCCTTCCCATGTTTAATAATCTGGGGATTAAATCTCAATTTCCAATACACAATCATTCACAATCATATTTGCCGAATTAACCATTAAGTAGGTCAGAGAGAGTCTGTTGGAGCCACTATCAACTTTAATCATGCCGAGGTTAGGGAACTAGTTCATAACAGAAAGAGCAGAGTGTCTGCATAGCATGGGATTCAGAGATGTCAATAATGGGAAATTCACATTGAAATTTCAGTAGCACTTACTGAAATGTAATGAATTTGTTCTAGTAGAAAGCATTTACATATATGTTAAATTTGACCAATAAAAATAAATTTTTGATACTAAAATGTGAGCTGAATTAAAAGTATGTTTAATTCCTTCCTAATGGTTGTTCTTTTTAAAAGGGACCTACGTTTATGTAGAGTACCTTTTCCTTTTTACGGGCAGACCCCCAGCAGCACCAGACTAAGCATGTAAGCATGTTAAGTATGCTGGAACTATTTGAAAAGTGAAATATTTTTTACAGAAGAAGTCTTCCCTTTTGGCATCCTTGTTTCAACACATTTAAAAAATTTAAAATATTTATTGTTTCAGACTCTTTAATTTGCAGTAGACCTCCTGTGAACAAAAATGTAAAAGGTGATATAAATGCTAAATGAAGTACTTTCCTCTGTGGCATTTATTCATCTTAAAGCAAGTTTATTCATCTCACTCTGTTATGTGTGCAGACAGAACAGGCCATTAGTTGAAATTACTGCCAGCATGAAATTAATAAAATAATCCCAATAGGTCTCCTACTGTGAAGATTAGATCTACTCTACAATATTATCATCGAATACGTCTGTTCTCAGAATAAAGCAGAGACAAAAGCAGAATTGGCACATTTATTGTTTTAGCATCACCGACATCAGAGCTCAGACTATTGTTGTGTAGAATGACTGAATCTAGAGGATATGGGTCATTCACCGATCAAATGAATTTGTCTGCTTTATACATCTTTATACTTTTGATCCCTGTTGGTAATATTGCATTGTTTATCAAAACATCAAAGCAAAGTTACAATTTTAGTATGTCAGGACTGTGTTGTTCACAATATAAGAAAAAGTTTGTTTTCTCAAAAGGGTTGGACTATAGCTGAAAGAATACAAAAATGTGAAAAACATTTCACTAATGACAGCTGCAGTCGATCCCAAAATAGAGAAATACCATGCTATCCGATTGCATTGGCATTTTTATCCGGTACTTGTCAGAACTAGTCCAAGAGCTCCCACACAGCTCCTGTTCTTCAGTCTTGTTTCCTTGACTATCTCATACTTTGAGTCCAAGAAAGAAACAGCCAGCTCTCATCCACAACGCACATGTGTTCTGTCACACAAGATGGTCCCTAATTCAGTCTTCGAGAAAACACATGCATCACGACTACCAGCTGCTATAAACTACTGTTAAAATACAACATTAACAGCTTTACAGACATTTGTTCTTATATAAAACACACCCAGAATATTCATAATCATGCCAGGTTTTTTCCCTGTGGAGTAAGATTTAAAACATTTTCATATGTAATCAGCATTTATCAATAAAGACTGTTTTAAATATACTGTAAATGTTCCTATATAACATCAATTTGTCTAGACAAATGTTGAGGTTTCTCTCAATAAAATAGCTCCAACAGTGGATGTTTACAAAGCGTTTACTGCTCTCCATTGACTAATTTTATTACTAACCCTACAGCAGTAGGCGTTAGCTTAAAGACAGGTTCATATGGAAAGATTTATTTATTTATTTGTTTATTCATTACTTTTTATTTTCTTACTCATGATATTGGTGGGCAAAATTAAGTCAATTATTACCATGTTGATCAGACTTTAGTAATATTAAAAAATACCTTCAGAGACAGACTTCTTTCTATCTGTATAAAATGAAAAGAATTAGGAAAGGAACTGATGTAACGTAAAAGGAAGGTTAGCACCTATCATTTTATTTTTCTCAGTTACATTTTTTCATAAAGAACACCAGATTGTGCTGATTGCATATTCAACAGATGTACAGTTCTAAAGTGGGATGGGACTGAGCTGCCTTGGCAGGGGACTTGGAGGAGGTCTGTGTTCTCTGAGTGTTTTTCTAGTTTTTGAAGCACTCCCGTTCTGAATACTGCAGGTCTATTGGGATCAGGAGTGTTATCTATATGGATAGATGCTCAGATTAGTGGAACATTTGAAAATAAAATTTTACTGCTCTATGATTGCCTCCAAGTAATAATAATGGCTTGCATTTATATAGCGCTTTTCAAGACTCTCAAAGCGCTTTACAACTCCATTATTCATTCACTCTCACATTCACACACTGGTGGAAGCAAGCTATGATTATAGCCACAGCTGCCCTGGGGCAGACTGACAGAAGCGAGGCTGCCATATCGCGCCATCGGCCCTTCTGGCCAATGTACAGTAGGATAGTGACACATGAACAGAAGAAACTTCCAAAGGGAATTTTACAAAAGCACAAATCTGTTTGATATATTTCTCTCATTATCTTCTCTTCCCAATAGCAGATAATTATTAGACAAATTAATTAGGAAGTAGGACAAATGATCAGTTTCCATTTCATGCGTCCAGCATGTCTTCCGAACATCTTTTTAATGTTGCATGAGATTAAGTAATGTTATTATTGGATCATTACTGAGATATTTGAGAAGTAGATGTTCAAATGATCTGCAATGGACTGGCAACCCGTCCAAAGTGCAACCCACCTCTCACCCAATGATTACTGGAGATGGGCACCAGACGCCCGCCCCCCCCGCAACCCTGTAAAGGATAGAGGGCATAGATAATGGATGGATGTTCAAATGATGTAGCAGTGGGCAGTGGCATACATATTCAGTATACATTGTGTGAGCTGTGCCTCTTATGAAGCAATAAACTTTTGATTGGTTTGAAAAATGTGGGGCAGCATGGGTTAAGCTTTGATCAAACTGTGTATGCTAGTGTTAAATGTGTATTATTACACACATTTATAATGAGATTATTTTACTATAACATTGTGTTCTCCTGCCTTACATCACTGAAATTAAAAAGGTAAATCTATGGTGGAATGGGGGGTATTAGTTTTTGTAGATTTTATTTATCTAGCATTTCTTCTAATGCAAACTGACAAATAAATTGCTAATACTGATAAATCCAGACAGTTTCTCCCTCACTATATTTAAAAGTCAATGAAAAATGCAGTACGTTCATTTGAAGTTGGAGCAATCAGTGATTCCTCTGTCTCTAGGCACCCTGCAGAGATGGGAGATAGGATTCATTATACGACATGTTCAATAATTCATTACAAATGAGGCATCCCTATTTCTCCTAGTTTTAATGTTTCAGCTAACCATTGCTTTGCAGTGAACACTGAGTGACCTCCTTCATGATAAACTTATGATTAGCAAAGTAAGATCCAATGCTCAGTGAAAGCACATTTTTACTACAAATACATTCTTTACATTGTACAGTAGGCAAGTGACACATGAACAGAAGAAACTTCCAAAGGGAATTTTACAAAAGCACAAATCTGTTTGATATTTTTCTCTCATTATCTTCTCTTCCCAATAGCAGGCAGTTCCTCATGGTTCCAGCTTCAGTCTTTTCTTTTTTTTTATCCTCCACAATTTTAGGGATCTGGACTGTCAATGTCATCTAAATCCCATTTACTCACAGCAAAGTATAAGAAATAAATTTGGATGATATACTTCCATAAACTTCACAGATAATCACAGATGTTCAATCCAGTTTCACAGTCGGTCCAAAAAGAAGTTATCAATGCATTTAAAAAATGTATCTAATGAGGGTCAGTTTACATACTTTTACAATGCTACAGCAAAGAGTTTTTAAGATTTTAGTGCTTACTTCTTTGAGCCAATAGGACCTGTTAAATCTCATGGTGAGGCGTCTTTTAAGTTTTTTTGGCCCTCACCTCTGGAACGGGCTGCCAGAGGACCTCGTTCATGTTTTTAAGAGCAGGCTCAAGACTCACCTTTTTAGCCTAGCTTTTAACTGATTATTATTTATTATTGTCTGTTTAATTGCTCTGCATGTTTTGCATGATTATATTTTGTCAGTGTTTTACTATTTAATCTTATCACATTAATTTACTGTTTATTTTTATATTTTAATGTATCTAAATTCCGGTTCCAGTGTTTCCTCTGTGGGAGCACTCTGCCCTGGGAGCGGTGGTCGGCTGTGGCTGCCTGGGTGCTCTCCAGGTGGAGCTTGGGTGGAGGTGGGGGTCTTGGCCTTGCCTCCACTGGGCGCCCTATGTCGGTGCCTCGGCTGCTGCTGTTGATCTACCGCTGCCGGTGCAGATGTGCTCCTCTGATGGCGTTTCGGTGCATGGTTCATCTACACTCGGCCCATTGTTCTTTTTAACTGTTGCTTTTAACTGTGTGTGTGCATGGGAGTTGGGTTGGGGGGAGGGGGGTATAACTGACCATGCTTTTAAATCTGTGGGGGAGGGATGGGAATGTGGTTTTATGTGGGGTCATTTTAATCTATAAAGCATTTGTGATGCAACTTCCTGCATGAAAAGAGCTTTATAAATAAAGTTTGATTTGATTTATTTATAAATGAGAACTGTTATTTCAGCTACTACTGCAATAATATCTGTTGTAATTTATATGCAAAATATACTGAAACATATGTTCAAGTGGACTCTGCAGTGTTTCCCCAATACATAAGCCATTTGTAAATTTAATATATACAATATTTGGGGGTGGGGTTTCTTCTAGGATTACTTTAGGACTTAATTGTTAAATTAACAAATATTTTTTTATGACAGTCTTTTTTCAAATTTATCTAAGTGCTTGGCCTAAAAACTAGAAAAAGAAAAGCATTAATTAGTAGAATATATAATAACTCATATGCTAGCCTAACGTTTGTTTGCTTCCTCCATGCTTTGATATGACTGGTTGAGGATTTGGCTCTAAGCACATTTTCCTGCAGTTAGTAATTCTTGTTAACCAAAACCTTCCAGAAATAGTATTCTACTGTTTCAGAAACTAAGTACTTTGATTTGAATGGCATAACTATCAATGACTAGTGTGTTGACTGCATTCAGGTCACTATAGGCTTTTAATAGAAGTGTCAGTGTTTTCTGAAAAGAAGGATTGGGATTGGCCCAAATAGAGGTGAAAGTTTGAACTTTGAAAATCACTAAACTAAAAAGTGAACATAGGCATTCAAGGTAAAAACTTTATCTTAATCTTTGACTCCAAGTAAAACCATTTCAAAACACATGCTTACAGAACCACTGGCATGACTGTAGACTTGGTTGGGTTGGCAAAGAATTGGGTAAGCAAGGAGAAACAGCAACTACATTCACTTAATCAAACAGATCTAAGGATAAAATAGTTTCCTTACCAGCCTTACTGCAATTAAAATATTTTATCCACTTCCATCTGCTTATAGTCTCACCAAAATCACACCAACAATTTATTGAGCAACATTTCAAAGGCAGTAAGGCGGGAGGGCAATTAAGACTGCAGCGATGGAGACTACTTCTAGAGAACAAGAGCACTTTTGTTTACCACCGCAGTGAGTTTCCATCCTCTGATGTCTGTTGCATTTAACTGATGCTGTGAAAATCAACTGATTTTGAATAATGGCAGCAATTAAACTGGCAACACCACTTTCACTTTAGTTCCAGCAGAAATCAGGTAACGTTTATGAAGGATTATCAACATTTTGTATTGATCATTCAGGACTCTGCTTTTTGCTATAGTTCCAGTTTTTGATTTGTCTGATATTAAACTGGGTTTGTTCCGAATGAAGCAACGTACTCTTTTCTTAAAAAACAAAATTAAATTTAAAACGGCTGAGAATAAAATGAGATTCCTGATTCCTTGTTCCTAAGCAACTCAGGAAAATCCAACCTGCATACCGCTTTGTCTATATTAGAGACAGCATAGAGAGGAATTGGAGTGATGTTTCTAATTCCAAAGCTTTTTTTGTGAATGTATCCTTTTAATGGACACAGCAATAGGATTGTGGACGACAGATAATGCTTAAGTAGTGTGTTTGAAATTCCTTTAATGAGAAATTGGCACATGTAGAGTCATTATTGAGACTAGCAAGCTGATGTGTCTTGAATATAAAGCAGTTGGCCCACGGTGGCTAGTGTATTAAATTATCTGCAGAGTTTTAAAACAAGTGAGAAGAAGGTTATGGGTACAAATAGGTAGTCAGATGAAGAAGACAGGACACAAAATGATACCACATATTTTTGTTATATCTTTATTTCTAATGTTTAGAATACTATTAAAGATAGTAATAAGATTTTAGAAATTGATTAGTGGCTGCATATGCAATGACCATATCCACAGTTAAGTAGCATTAATTATTGTTTTGTGAAATAGTTTTTAAAGGTGCTAATTTATGCATTAAATGAACGTGCTTGAAAAAATGCAAAGGATCTAAATTATGCTAATTAATATTTTGAGATTACCATCAGCATTAATTAAAATTTATTAGCATGATGCAACTCTGCTTAACATTTGCTAGAATGCAGATTTTGAAAAACTTTGACTGATGCATTGTTTTAAACTACACAGTCATCCTGTTGTGGCATGAAAGTGTGCATTCGCTCTTACACAGTCCTCCACTCACAACAAATATATGTCCCTGGTTTAATGCTTCTACCTATATGTCAAGTTCATTTCAGGTCAGCAGCTGGTGAGAGATGCAAAAAAAGCACCACCCACCTTTTTATAGCATTTGACAGGCCTTTGCATGACAGATGACAGAGACACAAATTGCATTCGAATAATGCAAGCATTCACTGTGCTTTGCGGTAAAACAAAGTGAGGTAATGGTCAAAAGTCATTTCGACACATACAGTCTACTGAGTGGTGTGCTAACAGCTGTCTGTAATACTTGCAAAACCACTGCTAAGCATAGTGTCTTCAGTGTTTTGTTATAATAATAGAAAATAGTAGATTGTTAGAGATTTAAATTCACCTCACAGTTGCAGTCTGAAGTTCACTTGTGAGCAACCTTTTATAAAAAATATTCAGAGGTATAATTTTTACAGTCAGTTGCAAAGGGTTTATTTTTTTACAACCTAAAATTAATTTTATATATATATATATATATATATATATATATATATATATATATATATATATATATATATATATAATATATATATATATATATATATATATATATATATATATATATATATATATATATATATATATATAATATATGTGTGTGTGAGTGTGTGTGTGTGTGTGTATTCACCCCCTTTTACTCTGATACCCCAAAATTAAAAACAAGCAAATTGCCTTGAGAAGTGATCTGATTATAAAATAGAGTCCATCTGTATGTCGTTCAATCTCAGTGTAAATACAGCTGTCCTGTGAAGGCTTTGTACTTTTATTATAAACTTTAGTGAGCAAACAGCATAATGAAGACCAAGGAATACATCTGATGGGTCAGGGTTAAAGTTCTTAAAAGGTTCAAAGCAGCATTAGGTTATAAAAATATCCAATGTTTGGAAGCTCTAATGTTCTCACTGGCCCTGCGATGGACTGGCCACCTTCCTAATGACTGTTGGAGATAGGCATCAGCCCCCCCCCCCCCCCGATCCTGCAAGGATAAGTGGGTATAGACATTCGATGGATGGATGTTCCCCCTGTTCAATCAATCATCTGGAAATAGAAGGAGTGTGTCCTAACTGCAAACCCACCAAGACATGGCCATCAACCTGAACTGACAGGTCAGACAAGGTGAACATTAATCAAAGAAGCCGTCAAAAGCCCCATGGTGATTCAGGGGGAGCTGAAGATATCCAGAATGCAGGTGCGAGAATCAGACTGAGAGCACAACCATTAAAAGTGCCACCACCAATCTGTGGCAATAAGAAAGCCATTGGTGAAACAAACCCATAAGAAGTCCCATTTACAGTTTCACACAAGAGAGAATGGCAAATATGTAAAAGAAGGTGCTCTGATCAAATTAGGCCAAAATTAAGTTTGTTTACCAACAAGCCAACAAGCAAAAAAAATCAAACTCAAACTGCTCTTCACCCTTAACATGGTGAAATATGGTAGTGTCATCATCATGCTGTGGGAATGCTTTTCTTAACATAGACTGGGATGCTACTCAAATTTAATAGGAAGATGTCGCGATCTAAACGCAGGGCAACAAACGTATCCAAGACTCAAAGAAAAATGAGTATAGGGAGGTGGATTATTCTTCCACAAGGTTCAAGTTGCACTAATTACACTAAATATACCACCGAAGCTACAGCAGGATGCTTTAGATTAAAGATTATTCAGGTGTTAGAATGGCCCAGTCAAAGTCAAGATCTAAACATAACTAAGAGATAAAAAAAAAAAAAAACTTGGCAGTTTGTGTTCACGTACAGTTTAAATCCAATCTGAGTGTTTACACTTTTAAATTAAAAAACAAGAAATAAATCAGTTTCTACATGTGCAAAGTTGCTAGAAACATAGCCCAAAAACTAGAGGCTGTACTTTCTGCAAAAGATGGTTCTACAAAGTACTTACTTGCAGTGAGGAACACAAATCCCTAAAATAGTTTTCAGATTTCCATTCTTAACATAACATGCATCATGATATGTACACTTCAAAGTTAGGAAGCTTGGAGGGTATGAACACTTTTGCAGGTCAACTTAAGTTTCACCATTCTCCTCTAAAGTTAGTTAATGAAATAGTGGATAAAAGTTGAAGCAGTTACTACATTCCAAAAGATGCTGTTGTCTTTTTAATCAAATTTGCACAGACACAATTGAAAAAGTTAACTACCCCATGCTTTTTGTTCCCATCACCTTCATTAAAACCCCTCTGCCTCTGAAGAGCTGTGCTGTCAAAAGCTTTGCAGAGTTCCTCAAACCTCCCCCATGCCATTAATCTAAATTAATGCCCTGACAAGTATGTCATAATATTAGGTGTAAAATGTGATAAATGTTCATTCTATCCCATCCATAATTAAATCTCTTTAGCAAAATGGCAAAATTTCAAATTGCAGAGCTGCTGTGGCCTCTGGAAGTAACAATAGTGACCTTCTGCTTTTGTTCCAAACAACCAACAAATAATTGAGTTTGCCCTTTAAAAAGACTTGACAGGTGAGTGGACCAGATGACTATACAGCGAATGTAAATCCCCTACATTTAAAAACCTGATGCCTAAATGTATTTTGTCTTGTCTTATATAACAGCTTTTTAAAATAGGATGTTGCTATTATTGTGTTGGATATTAATACCAAAAATTTGGACACATAACATATAATTAAAAAATACTACACTGTGTTTTGTTTGCTATTAAAAATTTAATGAGCTATGACTACACTTAATGTACTCAGATCAGGCTCGTGGACCAAAACAAATAGCAGCAAGCATTATCACAGAACGAATCATTGTGTCATTAAATTACCAGCTTAATGGTGCAAATGTTTTAGAGCCCAGTCCAACGAGGGGCTTAGGGAGTGTGCATGAATATTCTTTGACAATCTTGCCTGCTTTAAATACATTTAATATAATTTATGAGCAGGATAATTTTCAGACTATTGTTCAGATGGGACACATTTGCAATTTGTGGAAAAACCCATCAAACTTCAAAATAATAATAAAAAAGGACTCTTGCCTAAGTGAATCATCCCTGAATGTGTTGCCTCAGTTCTTAATCTTCTAAGGTAAAGAACTGTAAAGCCGCAGGTGGCAACCTCTAACTAGGCTATCACTTAATTCCCTGGCCTTTCTAGTGATAAGATGGAGGAGAAAACCAGCCTATGGCCAGATGGGAGGCACAGCCCACTGGTGAGTCAGTCTGAGTGTTGGAGGCTAAGCTAAGACATGATGTGAAACTGGTGAAGATACTGATGTCAGCAGTTCTAGATGAAAAGCTAGTAAAATTGTCTCTTTTGGGGCATAGAAAATACCAAGCTTGGAATATTGTTTTAAACTTACCTCTTAAACCTCTCCACACCTTTATCTCTGACTCATCTAGTGTGTTCCTTCCGCTTCATGATGTTATTTGTTCTCTAATGTGCTCTAAAAAACCTCTGAGGCATTCACAGACCAGCTGTCTTTATAGAGTAATTAAATTACATACAGGTGAACTCTATTTAATAATTAGGTGACTTCTGGGGGAAAGCTGGTTGCATTAAATTTTGTTTAGAATATCAGATTGACAAGGGATATGAATAGTTTTTGCATGCCACTGCAACATTTGCAGCTATTTGGTGATTGCTCAAACTAAGGGAAAAAAATCCCTTCTTGCATCTCCTTTAGTAATTTATTTGTTATTTAAAATGTATTTAGTGAATATGTTAATTTGTTTTCAATACATTGCCAGTGAAAGATTATGCAAATACAAATAGTGAACTTTTTGCATTAGGACAACAAATACATTGTCCAGTGTTATAGGGAGACTACATGGCATGCACTTACATTTACTTTAGTATTTACATTTACATTTATTTCAGTATAATAAAAGACAACGGGCTTTGAACTTTTAACACCTGTTATTACACCGCAGTGTATATTGTAATAAAACATCAAAAGGATGTATACCTACATATGAATAGTTAAAGACAATATATTAGTATATATAATATATTAATTATATATTAATATAATATATAACATATAATATATATATTATATATAATATATATATTATATTATATATTAATATAAAGACAAAATTATTGTCCCCAGCAATTTTAAAAACAAACAGACGCCTTTGACACACACACACGCACACGCATGCCCCTCGCACACGCATGCCCACACACGCACACACATATATCTAAGCATGTTTTCTCTGGCTCTATGTGGAGAAAATATTTAGGGCACCGAAGGAAATAACTGAGGACTTTGATCTGATTTAACCACATGGTGTAATTTACCTGGCTTTAAAATAAAAACAAATCAAACAAATATTTCATAACTTTTCTGGAGCTGCTCTAGAGTGGTCCAGATTCAACAAAAGTGCTGAACTTGCAATTTATTAAACTTTTACAAATCAAACGAAGGTTTCACTAATCCCAAAGTGGGTTTGACTGATTATGCTATTAGTGTAGAATAATGTAGCTCAGGTTAGAAGAGTCAAAGTATTTTAGTTTTTAAACCAGAGCTAATTAAAGCCAGCCAAAGGTCAGCGGTCAGTCTGCTTCCTTTAAGTGTGGTAAACCACAAAGTGTAGTGAAGCGACATCTTGTGGTAACATCTGCAATTACACACTTTATGAAAATTAAAGACGCCCCCTGCAAACGTGGGTGTGTCTCCCTGCGATGGAATTAGCAGACAAGTGGCTGATAAGTGGCAGATACCTGGCTGGTCTTTGGCGGCCGGTTGACAGTCTGCTGAAAGTTGAACTTTTTCATGCCTGCATCTGTAGATCTAAATAATTCAGTTGTAGCACCATCTTTGTTCTGCTGGAAGGTGAACCATCAACCCCGTCTCAAATTTTGAACGGACAGTTAGCAGATTCTGTCCTGTCATCTTTCCATTTACTCTGCTCACCTTCACCGTCCCCTCTGAAGAAAAGCCTCCCAAAGCATAATGCTGCCACCACTGTGTTTTTCTGGTGGGAGTGGGCTGTTCTGTGTTTGTGGGTGTAAAAATAAGTTTAATTTTGGTCTCACCTGAGCAGAGCACCTCCTTTAACATGTTTGCCATTTCCAATATGTGGCTTCTGGGGCACTGAAAACAAGACCTCTTACTGCTTTCTCTCTGCAAGGACTTTCTTCTGAGTACTTACAAGAATGAATACTTTGCAAAGCAGTCTAGCTGTGAAATACATTGTTTTTATCACAGTTTATAGCCACAAAATGTTTATATATGGGCATTGCTCATGGCACTGTTGGCCATGAGCAATGCCCGCTGAGTCACTGTAAAGAATTTAAAGAGGAAAACTTCATTCCTCTCTTATTAGCTTGCTCTCAAATGAGCCTGGGGATTATCAGAAATAGAGCACTACTCCTGTAAGAGACACTAAAATCCAGCTCCACTGTGTAGGTTCTGAAAGTCACCACACATGCCAATCTGTGTTAAAATTATGATCTTTAAAATCAGTCATACAAATATGCCTGGAGTATTTAATCTTTTTATTGTAGAAGACAATTTCAATTTTGAAAAAAAATCCATGATGGACGTTCTAATCACAGTAATGGTTTCAACAACAGCTACAGTTTTAGGAAGGCTTTTAAGTAATAGTATGTTGGGAAGACAAGTCGAACTTCACCATAGATATTTAATTTACATTTTAAAGTCTCATAAGAAAATGTAGTGCTCGCATACCAAGGTGGTGACAGATTTATGTGGGTGTTTACTCTGTTGAAGCCAGCACAACATTATCTGGTGGCGTTTATTTCTTTTTCCTGTTGAGGTCTTGAATAATTAATTGGCATCGACTCACTCCTCGTTTTTGTTAAAGACAGCAGGTATTGTGACAGTCCTTGTTTGACAGGCTCTGACCTACCCAAGAGCCTGAGGGGCCTTCTAAATGAAGCTTTTTCCTCTGTGCATTAAAAGCAGGGAGAAAGTGTCTAGACCAAATATCTCCTTCACACTGACTTCACCAATGTTGTTCTGTCCTGAAAGGCAGACTCCTCCAGAAATCTCATTGCTTGCTTTAGATTTGTCTGTCTGGCAAGCACTGATGGCTTCAGTGCATCTGGGAATTCACTCAAGTTTGCAACTTACACACCTGACATGCCGCAAGAATGGACAAAAACCAACTCCCCCTGAGATCAAATTTGTTTTGTTTTTTCTCATTGCTAATGTCTAAAAAAGCTGCAAATAAATCAATGCCTTTCCAGGGTAGTTCATAAAGACACTGATGGAGGACATTTGTAGGACAGGCAGAAATAAAGTAGTGGTTAAACAACCAGATATGCCCCCGCAACCACAAGGACAAAAAAACAGTTTTCTGCGCTGTTCTCTGTGAACAATTGCAGCCTTAGGGCAGAAATCATACACGGAGATTTATTTAATGTTTTCTGTTCATATAAAGTATCTCACATGAGAGTCCTCTTAATGCTTACTTGAGCATAAATGAAGAAAGGAAAAAAAGAAAGAAAACCGATTCCCTTTTGTTAGTAGCATACTGAAATACAATAGTCCAAAGTCAAAATCCAGAAGAAATATCAAAAGAAAGAGATTTACAATATTGTACATATGCATAATATTGCACTGTTGGCCATGAGCAAACTAAAACAAATTTAAGGCCTACTCGAAAACACTTTTAACCATAGATTTCTAACAAAGTTCTTAAAAAAGTTAATCAGTACAATGATTTGTATTTATAAGTCCTCACAGTGGAAAACTATTGAGCTCCAGTCCATTTCGCTTACTGTAGTGCCTTGCTGACTTGTGTTTGGTTCGCGTTTGGTTCTTTAAGATTATCATTACTGTAAAGGTAGCCAACCAATCAGTAACTTGCTTAATAATGCCAACCTCGTCAAAATCCCTCTAGTCTCAAAACCTTATTTCCCAATGGGGTTTTTTAACGACTCACTGAGTTGAGGGAGACCCTAAACAACATTTATGATGTAATTCGTTTACAGTATTGCCTAAAGATAGGATAGAAGATGTGGGGAAATTCTGACCTGTTAAAATTAATGCAGTCTACATTGCCTGAAATATTAACACCCTTTGACATTTTTCAGGTCCCATTCCAAATGAATGCATGTTTATAAATCAACAGGAAAAGGCTAAATGTTTTTTGTTTGTTTGTTTGTTTGGGGGGGGGGTTGTGAATAAAAATCTGCAAAATCTATTGAGCACCGTTTAATGAAAAACCCCTAAATAAAATTCAGTCCAACCAACAGTATTTAGAGCAACAGAGTTACTTTGCCTGTAATTTGATCTCAGTGAAAATAGAGATGTTCTCTGAAGGCCTCAGAGGTTTGTTTAAGAACATCAACAAACAAGCAAAATCATGGAGACAAAGGAAAATACGATACAGGTCAGGGATAGTGTATGGCAGTTTTAGGTTTTAGGCAAGGCTAGGTTATGACAATAATTATCAAGTTTTAGGCAACTCATGAAGAAGTGTTTTGGAGAATCTTTGGAAATATGGAAAGAATAGAGTACCATTGCAAAAGTAAGGCAGCATATGTCTACTTCATTGGTTTGATTTAGCTTAATGTGTAATGGCATTTTATAAAGCAATTAGATTTTAACACCACTGTGTCTGCTACGCTGTTTGGCCTAGCACCAACAGACAGAGTGCAGCATTTGTCACATATTAAACCCAATGAGCACCCAATTTAAACGCTGGTCAAATTTTTCTGTGCATGTAATTTGCTTTTGAGTTCTAGGTCATTTCTTTGCAACACTGGATGGTTTGTTCAGCTGCTGTCAGTTAGTAACTGTGCACCATTTAGTTGCCTTGTGCATGCATGCATGCCCTTTTCTGAAATAACAAACAAGAATACATTCCATCCATGAAACTGTATGTGATTGTGAATTATTTTTATTTAGTCTGCCACTTATGGTTTCAGAAAAAACTGAAGTCTAATATTCAATGTATTGTCTGTTTCAGATTCAATTAACCCTTTTTGCCCATGCATCCAGTATTAAAGACAGTAGTATTTGACCTCCACTTAACTAGTTCGTTCACTTCATGGATCCACATTTTCCATTGAGAACAGAAGAAACAAGATTCCTTTTCAACGACTTTAAAACAGAAATTGATCTTTGTTTTATTTTCAGTCTTTATTTCTGTCAGGATCTGGCATTAAATACAGACATCTTTCAAATCCACTGCTTTTCATTCTTGTCTCAACAAGACATATACAACACATAACAGTTTCAATAAGTGATCTGTAAACCGGGCACAACAAAACCAGAACAGCAGATGGAGTCAACACTATGACAGCAAGTCAGGGGTGAAATTTACCTCAAGGACTCAACTGTGAGGCTTTGGATGGAGACTTATCATAACAGGGCTGTGCAGACATGGACACTTTGCGGCAAGATGCTGTGATAAGAGTTGACATTAGGGATGAGCAATCTATGTATCTGGCCACAGCCCCTGATCTCTGAAGGTTATTGTGAAGCCATCCTCAATACAAAGACTTCAAGCTGTCACCTTACCCTACCTCTACCAAGAACAGATGGACTTAGGAGGACCGTAATGTATAGAGCAGTAACATACTGGAATGGACTTGCACTACACATAATTAGGATAAAAGGTCAATCAAAATTTAAGAAAGAATTAAAACAAAGCATCATTGGGAAAGACATTATTTAGATTTAAAGCCGAAATTGTGGAAAGGCACTAATTTATGTGAGCGATAATGGATAGTAAAGGTTGAGCAAAGTGTAAAGAAATAGATATTTTCAATTCAAGTACTTTATTCAGTTTGCATTATGTTTTTCTGTTGCCATGGTATTTTTTTTTTTTTTTTTTTACTTTCAATGTTTGATTTGCATTAATATTACTGTTGCTGTTGTGGTATTTTTTGTTTGTTTGTTTGTTTGTACTGCTGTGACTGTTGATTTTAAGCATTATTTTATTATTATGTATTGAGTGTAATGCATGATGTATTTTTATGTTAAGTATCTGTACCCCAGGAAGAATAGTCTAACTTGAGGGGAAGACTAATGTGGATCCATAATAAACTAAACTAAACTAAACTAAGACAACTATATCATCATATTCTTATCATGTGTCTTTTGGTTCAAAACTGGGAGACAAAGCTGGAATTACCAGTTGAGATTACTATTTATAGCTCAGGATCTGTGTCATTTTTAAAGAATAAAGCCCAAAAGGCCTAGTCTTCATATGAAACTATATCCAGTTCAGTCCTAAGCACCCTAAAAGAACAATGCTCGCAAAATCATCTATTAGAATATTTCCCACAATTTGGTTTGTGCATATTCACATTGCCAAATAGCAAAAATATTCTCTCGCTTTCACAACTAACATTCGACTTACACCCATGCCTCTAATTGTCACCTCATTTCAGAGAACAAAGCTGCAATTATTGCACTTCAGTAACTGTTGAGACAACATATCAACAGTGGAACTGTGGACACCGCTGAGCTGATGGTTCAACAAGATGGTCTGTGGAGCGAAGCTCTTTAGCTGGAGAATCTCCAAATTCAAAAACACCTGCTAATTGATCACTTTAGATCACTGCCTGAGTGAACTATGTTGTGAAGATATTTTCATATAAATGTCCTCATAAAGTAGAACCTCCTTGAAGCACTTCCAGGTGTTTGTAAGCAAAGAAAACCTGAAGTGCCTACATCAATGCCACACTGACTTTCACTTACAGTAATCAATGTTTTTCTATGTTAAGTATGCTGAATTATAAATACATTTTAAGAGCTTCAAAGGATTTTTCACTAATTAGAGACAAAGTTGAAAGATGATATTTAGATACACTGTATAAAAGGAAACAAATGTGTTTTTCTTTCTCATTGTCTGACATCAAACCTTTCCTTTTATTGGTCAGTTAAGATTATTATTATTATTATTATTATTATTATTATTATTATTATTATTATTATTATTATTATTATTGCTAAATGCCAAACTAATGAGAGAACAAATATTTTATTACTTTTTTCCCCAAGTCTGAAATTTTGATACCTGAACATTATTTCCCTTTACACAATTTATGAAAGCAAGACTCCAACTTGCAAATGCACTCTGGGACAAAGACCTTAAATATTGGAGACATGTCCTGTCTTGTCATAAATGAAGGAAAAAGGTAGAAGCTTACCAACCTGAGAATACGATTTCAACTGTGAAGTATCAGATGGAAGAATCTTGTGTGCCTGTGCGTGTGTGTGTGTGTTTCTATTTTTTAACTTAGCTAATGACAAAATTCTAATATAATTATGTTCAGTATTACTCACACATCATAGTGGGTGGCTTTGTAGATCGGGTCAGTTTTTGATTTACATCAAATGAAAGAGGTCCACCTTTGGCTTGGAGTCCATTGTTGGATGGTACAGGATGACACAAATCCCCAAAAAATAGGATAGAGCGACAAAAACACTCCTGCATTGGTTTGTAAGGAAGAATTTAGCAAAAATATTTATTCTAATGAGCCATTTTAATCTAAACCTAATACAATGTAAAGTAGCAGTTTAGTTTTTCATAATTCAAGTTTCCACTTTTGGAATGAATAGAATGACAGAGGCAACTTATTTTTTACAGAGGCAACTTTTTCTTATTAAGGTACTAGAATTAATTTGTATTACAGCCCATGCAAAATGCATGTTATCTGCTATTACCACAGACCTTGATATTAGTTCATGGAGCCATGTTAGGTCTGAAAAGCATTCAATATATTATTTTATTTTCAAATGTGGCTATAATTATTTTTTGTGATATTTTATTGCACACTCTTAATAACAACATAATTAGAGATAAATAATCAAATATGAAAGAGACCAAGAAAGTCATTGTATTAAACCAACTCTCATTAGGTGGAAGAATAGTTACAGACAGTTCCACTGCTGCATGTGGAGGTCCCCTCTTGGATAGGTAGATGTCGCTCGGTCCCCTCTTGGATTTTTAAAAGAAATTTATAAAAGTAACATTTTCAGTAATATTCTGTCAAAAGACCTTAAAAGTGATTTTTATTTAGTATTTTTGTTTTGTTGAACTCATGTGTTTGTCCAGAAACAAAAGTCCCCTCTTGGCAGGATTAATCGACAGTCCCCTGTTGGTAAGGTAAGCGTGTATAGGTGTGTGTGTTTGTGCAGGCGTGTGCGCACACCTAAAAAATTGGCACAATGAAGAAATAACATTGTATGGAAATAATAAAGCACCTTCTCATGAGGAAGGCTTGGCACACGCAGGTCTTCTAAATGGACAATGACCCTGAGCTTGACACCAACTTTATTGTAAAGTGGCTTTATATCAAAAAAGTCAATGATTTCAAGTGTCCATCACAAAGCCCTGATCTATATCCCATGGAAAATTAGTGGGCAGAGCTAAAAATATTTTTGTGAGCCTTACAAACCTGACTCAGCCAGGCAGGTATTTCAAAAGAAAGGTAAAAAAGTCATGCCGTTTGAAAAGCAAAGACATTTATACAAATTACTAAAGAAATGTAAAAAGAAAAAAATATATAATAAACAAAATTCCTTAACATGATCTCCTGTTCTTCTGGTATTTAGCAAATAATTATTTTGGTAATTTTAAGTGGCCTGAAACCTGAATGTCTATTCTGATTTATTATCAGAAAGGATCTGTTTGGCTGACAACTGTAACTGCTGAAAAGGATTTTTGTGACACAATAATAGGAGAATCTGAGGTACAACATATATATTTTAAACTCGATAAAATAAATGTGAAAAACAATGTGAGATGTTCTATAGATTGTTCAATAAATATGATCCGTTCAATGTTACAAATTACTAACTATGAGTTTTCGCATTTTAAAATCTGAGATACAACAGAAGAGGACTCAAAAAGTATGTTTCTGCTTTCATATCTTTTTCAACATAATTAAAATATATAACACAAAACAAAATCTGACACGTATCATGGAAATTATGCATTAGTTTGGCCATGAAAATAATATCTGTCCCTTTTACTTTTTTCAATAGTTACAACAGACTCTCAGTTTTTAGCTTATTGTTATACTTGACATGTCCTGACACAAATGATAAACTAATTAATGTTCTTATCATTCTGAAAATCTTTAAATTCTGCATTTGTCCACAAGGTTGCTGTCTAGTACAGAGGCACAACCTATTTATTATTTACAAAGTGTCAGTATACATAAAGAGTTTGAACAGTGATTAGGGATGCTGTACATCACAGAACCTCTGACTATTAATCCATCATCCATTTTTACAGTCGTTTCCATGGATACAAACATTCTTGGAGGAATTTTTGCAAACAAACTAAGAGCTTGTATGGTGCTGTTATTTTATAGTCAAAAAGCTGTTTCAAGAAGTTTTGTAAATCAGATTTAATTATGAGATTAAGTAGATGTGTAGGAATAAGAAAAACATTTATTACAGAGGCCTAATTAATAGAACTATGTCTTTGTTTTGAACAGAAACAGAAGCTCCAAAAGCACATATCAAAATATCAACATAAACTCTATTTTACATAATCCTATTTAAAATAGAAAGTTTGTCAGACATGTAAAATGAATAGCTACTTCAGTAAATATTTTTAGAGAGGTAAATAAACTAAAGCTGCTTTCACACTGTCAAATACATGAGTGTATCTGAAAATATTTTTTTACCTCCATCCACATTTTTAAAAAATAAGCATATTTTGTGAAATTCAAAAAGTCCCTTTACATATAATCTTTAATTTTGATTATGGTTTACCAACTAAATTCGGTTTAAGGATTTATGTGGCTAAGAATTAAGACTGTGTACCATTATTACTGGATCAGTATTAAGCAGTGGTGCACATTTGAGTTGTGCTGGAAGGTTCTAAGTAGCTACAATCATGCTATTCTTTTTTTTCTTTCTTTTTTTAGGAAAAGCCAAACATTTTCAGATGGAGGAGCTGTAGGGGAAGCTTTGAAAAATATTTCTAAAGATTTCTTATAGTCACATGCTCTCTAGAAATGTAAGGCAGATATGCCATTTTTCTGAAGGGGGTCTAAAACTTACAATAGGTTCATTTGTTTGCGCCTTTTATTGAAAAATAAATCCATGCAGTTTATTTATGATAACTTTTTCTACTTTTTTACGTTTGATGTTAACAAGACAAAATGGGGAGTTCTTTACATATCGAGTGAGCACATGGGCACCTAATGAGCCAAAAGGACACACCATTTAGACAAAATGGTGCTAATGTTTTCGTCAATATCATTCAATATGTGTGTGAATGTGATTTGGCTTTTAGTTTTCCCTTTTGAATTTAGAAGTTAACAGCGACCGTGAGACTCTCCAGAAGATTTATGTCATACCCTTTACCTATAAGGGCAGCATTAACACAAAACTTGTATAGAAAAAAGATAATTGAAATTATCATTTATTATTTTATTCACACAGTCAGTTTCCTGTTCAAGGGTCATGGGGAACAATAAAACTAATTCAAATAATTAACATTTATGCAATTTTCTCAGCTACACAGGCATCAAATCGGCATTTATTTTCTTTTTTTTTGTCATTATAAATGAGTAAATGAAAAAAAAGGCTTTGTCTAAGTCATCATGATGCAGTGGTTCAAGATTAGATTTTTTATTTATAGTGAGAAATTTTAAACAGCTCAGACAAGAGAGTGGGATAGAATTGTGATTAGTCTCCTCATCGTTACTTTAGTGCCATTTGCTCTATATTCACTAGCTTTATAAAACACTCAGTCACACAAACACACACATGCACACAGTGCAGCTGTGTGTCACATGACCTCTTTTCATAGATATGTTTTTCAAAGAGACAAAATCAAAGGCTTGTAAAAGTGCTTCACACGTAAAAACAATCTATTAATGTTTCCTTTGGAAACAAAGGTGTCTTTGAATGCCCTGAATCAAAGACTAAACAGATTACACAAGTGAACACTGAATTAACATAGCAGCCATTTTTGATTTGGATCCCCCTCAGTGAAGCAGTAGACAGCTTTCTGTGAAACAGAAAATGCAAAATAGAAATGAACGTTGTCATCAACACAATGACAACACTAACTTGCACAAAAACACAGTGATTGTGTATGAAACAGTAATGTGTCTGTACAGATTCTGAGCTGTCTTTAAAAAATAAGACAATTGTCTTAATATTTAAATGTCATTTTTTTTTTTAAACTTAAATCCAAATAACAACATGGATCATATTTCTTTGTTTTTAGAGAGATGCCATACTGACTGCTATTGCTATGCAATACCAGTTCTGCAAATTGAATAGCAATACCAGTTCACTGTAAAGCTAAAAAAGGGTATTCTAAGAAACTAAACTACGTTAAGTTATCTACACTATGTTTGTCACTGTTACCTAAGAACAAAATTACATTATCAAATTTTTTTATAGTAATTTTGTTTTAGACCTGGTATGTGAAATAGTAAATTAATGGAGTTTGTATTATTTATTTATTTATTTGTCTTGCAAAATAATTGACACCCCTTAAACTTATGATTGAAACGTTTTTACAAATTAAAATCTAATTCTCCTGCTTTGATTCAACTCATTCCATTGTTGTTCTGGCTGTATGTTTAGAATCACCATCCTGCTAGAAGGCAAATCTCAAGTGTTTTGCAGCCTCTAAGCATGCTTTTTGTCTAAGATTTCCTTGTATTTAGCTCATACATCTAGTATTTGCATGATCAGAGCACCTTCTTCAGCATGGTTGCTGTGTCCTTCCTCTACATAGCTAGTGGCTGACTGCAAATTGTAATAGCTTTCATTCAACAACGACTCTTCTTACCACTTTTACATCGAGGCCAGATTTGAGTGGTGACAACTGATAGTTGTCCCAAACTTGAACCCTGGCGGGTATAGTCTTTTCTGCTCATTAAGCTGTTTGTTCATTAATGTTCTCCAACGAACATCTGAGACCATGACTTTAAATTGCTCACAGATGGAATCCATTTTGCAATTAGTTGGCTTATTGAAGGTAGTTGGTTGCATAGGATTTTATTTAGGGGTAAATTGTCTATTCTGTCCAATTCACTTTACAATATTGTGCCACTCTCAATAAAATAAATTGAAGTTTGTGGTTGTAGGGTGAAAAAAAGGTAGTTATGCATTTTGAATGCATTTTATACAGCCGACTCCTACACAGACGCCAAAGTCTATTATGTAAATTCCTGACCTATTGTCAGATGTATAATGTGTAGCTCCTCCAATCATACCATAACATTATGGTAGCAAATTAACAGCATTATTCAGTGGTTAAAATTAAAGATTTGAATAAGAATGTATTTGAACTAAAAGATTACACAGATGCATTTTCTTATATAGAAAATGTATGTATCTTCTGAGATATCCAAATGAAACTATATAATGTGCAAGAATCCTTTTTTGTTCAAATTTCTGTGGGGTTTTTTTTTGGTTTTTTTTTTGCTGTTTTTTCTTTTTGTTGTATGATCCAAGCAGAAAAACAAAAATTGCAATACAAGCCATGTCAGAGGAAAGATATTTGCCAACCTAACTGAAAGCTTTTACTTAGGGCTTGTAAATCAGAGCAGGTTAGGAAACTCTAGACTAGGTTCGGCAGAACAGTATCGATTCAGTAATTCAAAGCTATCTCCCAAGTGCTTCTGATTTATCTGTCACATTTCATTTGTTTGTGTATTCTACCAAAAAAAAATTATTTAATGCAATGCCGCAAAAGAACATTTAACCATTTATTCAGTCATCAGTCTTTGCAGATTGGACTGGTCCTTGCGGCAGGCTTGCAATAATTTGATGGAGAAAATGTTCAGTCAGATATTGGATGGAGGATGGGGTTTCAAAAGTAGAGAAATTAATAAGTAAAACAACTAAGAATAATTCAATTTGCATGAAACAAAAGCTATCTTTACATGTAGAGCAATACAGTGGAATTAGGTTGAAAAGACCTTGCTGTGAACAGGGGGAAACAAAGTGTAAATACTATTTTCTGATTTCTTTAATGCAAATAGGATTATATTTATAATACACAGTCATTAGATTACACTCAGTGTAGACCTTTATAGCACCTAATCAAAACATTTTGTTTGTGCCTAACTCCTTTCTCCTCTCTTGTCCTCCCCTGCATGGAGCTGGAGAAGTGAATTCAGTTCTAAAATTGAATGAAGGAGAAAAAGATCAAGGAGAGAGGAGACTGTTTCTGAGGAATTTAAGGAAAGATGCATTGACTCATTGTTTGCCAAAATCTGTTCTGGAATCCACAAAGTCTGATGAGGGCATAACATGTTCATCTAAGACTCCTAATTTCACAAGAAATGAATATACTTTATGAAAAACTTAGCTTGAGCTTATCTCAAGATTATAATTAAATTGGGCTCTATGCTATAACATAAAAATGGTTAGATGATGTGGCTTTGTCACATGCCATTTCAAATTGATTGGTTTAGCATGATGGGTGCCAAGATAAGACGCCTGATAAATAAGTGCCAGTTCTCTCTAACCTACATCCTTGGTCTCTCTGTCTTTCTCTTTCTCTCTCAGTCTGTCCTCATGTTTTCTGGTGAAATGGACAAGGATTCAAGAAGCGGAGTCATGAAAAGGAACTGAGAAATCATAAAATTGGAAAGGGTTTATGATGAGTCAGTGCAAGACAGCAACACCAGAAAATAAAATAAATATTGAAGGAAATCAAAGTTATCCTATATCTCTTTAGGATCAAGGATGGAAAATGTGTATCACACATACTATTGGTATTTCTTGGACCAATTGCTTTGTACTCTATGTAGATAGACATGAATTTTACAAATATTGACATTACATTTTAAAAAATGATGACATCAAGTCACGGGTTTTGTGTTGAGATATTCACTCTTGGTCACATTTCACAGGAATTGTATGGCAAACTCTGAGTACTCACTGTTCTTGGGAAACAACTGATCTTTAACTGACTGATGATTAACAAACTATTAATGATTTGTTCCTGAATCATCCTGAACTAAGCATAACTGTCTACAATATAAAAAGAAATTAGACCTTCCCATGGTGCTTCCTGATGCATGTATTAAAACAAATCATGATTTATATACCTAGTTTATGTTGTACAATCTTTAAGCTTGCCTTAAAATGCCAACATCATGGACCAAAATCACCTTCCTTCCACTGCAACATATTGCACTGCAATGTAATTATGAGCCTTTTTAATATTTTATAAAGCCCATGAAGTTTGGAGACCAGGTGGGTGTACTCAATTGTGTACAAATTGTGCTACTAGATGCCCTCCCATCCCACACACTGGGCTTTTAGATTTTTTTTTTTTTGTTAAAGATCATAGTTTGATCATATTGTGAGGAAGTCTTAGATCAATGGAGCTTTAAACTTCTTAACACCCCAACTGCTAAAAATCGAGCTCTCAGAACTTGCTTAAAATGTTCACAAAATAGTTTCTATGTATCTAAATGTAAATTATTTGATCCTTTTGTTGTGAAGTGATGAAGGTACTTACTAATGCAAATCATTTGCGATATTGTTAGGCATTTAGCAACACACACAAAAACAAAAATGTTGCCAGTGTTAATGCTTTCTTTCGTTCTTTCTTTCGTTCTTTCTTTCTTTCTTTCTTTCTTTCTTTCTTTCTTTCTTTCTTTCTTTCTTTCTTTCTTTCTTTCTTTCTTTCTTTCTTTCTTTCTTTCTTTCTTTCTTTCTTTCTTTCTTCTTGATTGGTTTTTGATAGAAACTGTTAGTACATTTGTATTATCATTGATCATCAAGTGTAATACTGTATATGTTGCTCGATAATTCCTCATATGGGTGATAAATCCTCTCTAAGAGTTGATTGAGAGGGTTGTCTGGAAGAGCTAATTTACATGTACTTTGTTATTCCGTTTCAACACCCACAGGCCTAATGTGGGTGTGGTTTATGACCTGTTGTAAACCCCAGTTTTGTAATAAAAGCTTTTGGGAGAGTGAGCTCGGTGGGAGTAAGCACTGAGCTTTCTTGGAGACAAGACTCTGAGCAAGCTAATGCTTATCTTCCCCTTTGTAAAGTCTCCACAGATAAAACACATAAGTTGTCTCTTTCCTCATTCTGTTCTCTTTATGTTTTAGGGCGATATATTTACCTAACAGAAACTGTTTATGAGACTAATTGGTTAATGAATCCTAATATCATTTAAAGTAGCTGACATTCAGTGCATACATAGTTGTTGTTAAGACAATATCCTGGTATGTGCAGACATATATGGCTATGTGTTTATTACTTATTTATGAAGTAAGGGAAATGCTGATTTGGCCCCTTGATTATCCTGGGGTATCCAATAGCACAGGAATTAACACAAAAACAGTTGACAAATCTACAATAAAATAAAGTATTTAGTTAAATAACTATATTGAAGAATTCCCAATTAGATGCTACAAATGTAATAATTTTCACTGTTTGTATCCAAGTAAGGGTCATATTGTCAGTTTGCGGTTGTAGCTTGTGTACATGATAGCCCGTACATGTAATAAAGCCAGTTTATTGGTCTTACTGAGCAGCACAGCAACATCTTTAAAACAATTTTCTGTACATCAGAGGGTTTTACTTTGGAAGTTACATGTTGTTAAATTAATAAATAAATTAGCATTAAAGACTATCCATCCATCCATCTATTGTCTATATCCATTGCAGGGTCACGAGATAGGCTGGTGCCTCTCTCCAGCTGTCATTGGGCAAGAGACAAGGTACACCCTTGACAGGTCACCAGTCCATCGAACCAAAAACCCAGAGACACACAGGACTAACAACCATGCACACACATGAACACACACACGCACGCATACCAAAGGGCAATTTAGAGTAACCATTTGATCTAACAGTAAGCTGGAGAACCCAGATAGATGAGGTACACGAGGAGAACAAGCAACCAGTTTTTTTTTTATTACTTTGTTAGTTTTTTTTGCTACCAACATCATCTGCAGGGACATAATGGTCTCTTACTGTCTAATATAATGTTAATCTTGCCAGGTTCAAGTCTAATAATTTAATCAATATGTTTTTTATCCTCAGTTGTCAGTGGTCAAAATGTTATGGCTAACTCGTGTTTGTTTAAGGACTTTAAACCAATTTAATGTCATTATGTGCAGAGACATTGACGGGCAACAAGACTATAAGTGATATGCTTTTGGTTCTTGCTATAGTCGTATAGCATACTCTGCCTGACGTTATAAATGAGTGATGAATTCAAAATTAGCAGCAAAGATGGAAGGCAAACCATGCACTGAAAGCAATACCAGCATATTGGTATTGCTTAGATGAAAGATGTTGCTTAGATGGGAGAATGAAAAAATGTTACTTAAGCAAAGGTATAAAGAATACAGTTAGACCCAAAAATCAGGTTAAAATTTGAATTGTAAATTTATAAATATTTTATTGCAGTCTTAACATGTTAAGTATAAACAGGAACAGTCTTAGACGATCAATTACTTCCACTGTAGCTTGTTATTTTACATAGGGAAAAAAATCATTAGTCCAGTGTTAGTGGCAATAACCCCTGCAGTTAAGGAAACAAAGGGATTAGTCCTGTAATTTATAATTCATAGTGTTTATAATTTTAAAGTTTACAATGTTTACATAGCTTGTTTTAAAGTAAAAGTGCAACACACAATGGTCTCTGCAACAGAGCCAGTTCCTTTGCCATTCCAATGATTAACTGTGCATATAACTATAGTAAACACTGGATTATTTTTTACGTATTTCTTTTTATTGGCACTTAATATTAGGGGAGTTTAACAGTAACTTTTTCAAGTCTGTGTTGTCTTTTAAACATAAATCTTAATTTATTCCTAATGTATTTATTTTTACTTTTAGAATGTTAAACAAATTACTTTTCAGTGATATGATATCAATCTTTGTTGTTTTTTCATTTTAAACTGTTCTGTTTTATTGTTGATCACTTTAATCCAATTTAAATATGTTTAATACACACATTACTGTTTACATGTACTGACATATTACATTTTGACTGATGACAAGATGATAAATTGAAAGATTATTCTTAGACCATTGATTTGGCTGGAATATCTGAAAATGGAAAAAGTATCACTTTGAAAGTCAACAAGAAGAGCTTTGCTGAGATGTTAATGCATGTTGTTCTCACACTTATGACCTGTAACATGGATATGATCAAATTCCTTAGGTGCTTTCCTGTATGTACACTGTAGCAGCGTTATGCATCACAACTGGTTTGGCCTTGACCAGTGAGACCAAATATATTTGGTGGTACAATTTTATTTTTACTGCCAGAAAAGACTTCAAAGTGATTTAGTGTTTTTGTAATCTGCATATTATCATCTCAAATCTTAAATACCTGGACAGAAAAATCTGAACTGGATAATTATACACTAAACAGGGATTCTTTAAAAATGATTTATAAACATTTATTCTGTTTTAAAACCTTTAAAAATGTTATTTCAAATGTTTTTTGGCATTAGAACCGACTAAAAAAAGGGAAAGCATAAAACCCTCAACACATTGACTTGTCAAACCTGAATCGGAATATTTCAGACTGATTACAGATTCTTTAAATCATAGTGTGTGTTTTATGTAAACTGTATTCTATTCGAAAAACAGATTATTAGATTTCCAAATAATATTGCTCAAATGTCTCTTTTCTAATGAACCTAGTATCCATTTGCAGCAAGTCTGAAAAGTAGGGATGTGTTGTTCACAGACAAGCTGGCTTGAAGATCCGGCTATCTGTTTCTAAAAAACAACAAGACCATATTCTTCAGATACTCCTCTCTTCTGTGGGTAGAGACAGTATTTTATTTTGAGTGGCACACTATAAAGTCAATCACATGCAAAGACAGGCCAGGATCATCCCATTATGTGAAAGAAGGAAGGTTGTGTAGCAAGCGTATTTAAGTGATAGACTGCAAAATTGAGTGAAGAATTTGTCAAAGAAAAGTGTGCATCAAAGCAGGGTCAACAATAAATGTGTATGCATTTTATAAAACCCTAAAGAAAAGCAATTATTTTCAGCACACAAAAAGGCTCCCAATGATACCAAATGAAGAGGCACTTAAGAGTCAGCACATCTAAAGGACCTGAACCAAAAGAGTCGAATCTCTGAACATAAACAAACCTCCCATCATTGTTGAAAATTAAGCTCTGCACACTATAACCCAACTGCAAGTGCGGAAGTCAATAAATCTCTAAGTATCACTATGTTGACTCCAACTGAAGATTTTTAGATTTTAATACATTTAGATTTGCTGCTTCTCTTTCAGAAAATAAAGAAGCTGTGTATAATCTGGCACAAGAAAGTTGCAAAGTGATACTGCATTACATAACAGTCCTACTTTAAAGACAGTGGAGCTGAACGGCAGATGAAAACATACAGACAGTGCAAGCGTGTATCACCTGTCTTGGTTAGTAACAGTTTAGCTACTGAACCATCCTACCTTACATATGTCCAGCAATGCAAACTTAAAAAATGTCTAAAACTGTAATTAATAGTGATAATTGTTATGTAAGTAGAATGTTAAGAGTGCCAAAACAATTCTGGTGCTAATCAAATTCAATGTTTTACCAACTTTTTTGAAAACAAAAACAATATATAATGCTTTTTAAAAGTCAGTCAGACATGAAATAAACAAATATGCAAGTGGATCAGCTAAAAATAACAATAATCTCTGTGTAATGGTATTTATTTATTCATGCGCTTTATTTATTCATGCAGTTGCTGATTTTTGGAAACTCTTAGATTCTGTTTAGTATTTACTAAACATAATACACTCTTCCTTTGAAAAAGCCCATATTGCAAAAAACCTCTTTGTTTTAGCCAATCTTCGTGTTTGCTTAATTGTTCTAATCTATCTATTTTCTTTTTTTTCTAATTGAATTTTATGCAATCTTTGGCATGTTTTAATAGCAATTACATGAGTAACCTTCACACAAATAAGAAACAAGCTTAGTTTGTTCATACAGGACACCCAAAAGAAATATTGTGCAGTGTGTAGACAGGTGTAGAATTAATTGGCCTTCTTCATCTTTACAAACAGGTATGAATTTACATATTAGTGGAATCACTGGAGGTAAAATTGTGGACCTGAGATCAAATTAGACTGCATGCTATTAGTACATGGAATGATTATGCATGCTGCCCTAGATCACAGCATACCCTCTAAGTTTAAAGGCAGCATCCATTACAGATACATGAGGACACTTGCCATACCCTGCAAACAGACTGCCCGTTAAAGCAACTAGAGACCCCTTGAGATAAAAGAAATAGATTTTTGCCTCCACTTTACCACACAGACAGTATTTTTGAGTGACAGACTCATTTGCCAGATTTTGTGGGTGGATGTTTATGCAAATTCTTCTCCTCTGTGGGCTGAAATAGCCATCTAGTGACAGACCAAAACTAACTGTGCTGAAATGCAGACGCCATGCATCTTAGAGGGCTGAAAGCTGGGCATAATTCACACTGAAATCTCTAGCTCCACACAACAAGAGCTTGATAAAATGTGCTATATTAAGCTACACCTAATAAAAGTGAACATTATATATATATTTTTTTAGCTTTTTCTTTTAATGGAGAAAAGATGGAGAAGATATTTTGGTGTGTTTTTACAAACAATGAACTTCTAAGTCTTGCCCTTTCATCAAGGCTGTAGGGTATTGCAGCAGCAGACTCACATGAATATTGGTCATGTTTTCTATGAAGGATGAATAGTGCTTGAACAACTTAGCATTGTAAAATAATTTGTCATATGAGAATCACAACTGTTGTATAGATTTATTTTTCCAAGTCAGCTGAATTGCTTCTTTTTTGCCGTTAAGTAAAAATATAAAATCTTCATTTCATACCAAGTGCTGACTGTAGGCAATAAAATCAACACGGTTGTGTTTTCTCTTCTTTTCTAGGCAACACTGAGAGTTTTTGTTGTTAAAGCAAGAAAAAATATATTGTTAAGAACTGAATATGCATACAGTATGATGATAACGAACAATTAGCATAATTAGAAGATGGGTAAGTTGTCTTCACCTGCAGGAATGCATTATTTGCTAAGTTTATACTAACACAAAATTATTCTAATATAAAAATTGATTTTTTTTCTGCTCCTCTGAATCATATGGTATCATAAGGTCATCATACAATCAATTAAAGTTCACTCTAGTGGTGGCCAAACAATGCAGTTGGATACTGAATTACAAAAGATGCAGTAAGAAATCTGATTAGTTGTAAGATCCATTCTGATCATTCTTGATTGGCCCGATTAGCAATGACAAAAACACTCTTTGGTGTGGATGCTATTAATAAGAAAAAATTGCTTACTTTAAAAAGATTAATATTATCTATGTTCAGTATGAGTTAATTCTCAGGAAATGCAAATATGTAAGAAATCATTTAAAAGAAAACTATTTTCCCTGACATGTCAAAACATGTCTGTGATTCTTTCAGGCTACAGGAGAGAGTGAGACCTTTAACAGATAACAGAAAGGGTGAACAGAGTACAGCAAAGTTAATAAGTTTTACCTTTTCGACTACTTAAAATATCTCCTTATAATACCAATAGGTTGTCAAGCCAGGCTCATTTGTAATATTTCCACAGTAAAAATCAGTGTTGGTTGATGTATATGACTTTGCTTTTTGCTCTTTTTTAACAATCAAAGGTGGAAGAGCTGAACAGAAACCTCAAAGCAAATCAGATAAACCAGTGGCTTTTTTTTTTTTTTTATTCAAGAGCCGTTGTGCAAGCTTGGATATAGAGGCACACAAATCTAACCATGATTCATAACAAGAAAGTTACATATGTGTGGGATGCAAACACTAATAAATCACTTGCAAATTCACTCTTTGCACATGGCTGATTTTACAGGTTAAGCGCCACCGTTTTGGAGACAATAGGCACTGCATCCTCACATCACAGGATTGGATATATTGTATAAACCATTACTCTGATTACAAATCCTGCTGTAATATGACATTATTATTGGAAACAACCATTACTCATGTTTATTGCAATGTTGTTTGGTGAAGACAATAAATTTAAAGAGAGGGACTTGTTACCCATGACAGAGCACTAAAAGAACACCAGACACAAGGATTAAGTAATGAGTTTGATACGTTTTTAACCTGTTTGGGTACATTTATGAATTTTAGTATTTAATCCCCAGTGATGGATGGCACCTAAAGGAGGAAGATACATTTGAGGTACTGACTCCAACAATGATACACTGGGAAAAAAATGGTATTCCTTGAAAATGTTTCACATTCTTTTTTGCATTTTAACTGGAAGGTTTTGCTTATTTAGTGACTGAGATTTGTCATTGGGCTATTCTAACCCTTTTGAATCATTACATTGTGGTTCTGATGGTATGCTTAGGGTCATTTGGGTCATTGTCCTGACTGAAGGTGCAAATCTCTGGGAGTTTGGAGCATCTAACAGGTGCTCTTCTAGAACTGCTAATATTTATTTAATCAATCTTTCAATCAACTTTGACCAGCTCTACTGTCACGGCTGCAGAAAATAATTTCCACACCCTGCCGCTGCCACCCCCATGTGTCAATGTGGTAATACTATGTTCATGGTGATGTGCAGTATTAACTGGATAATAACTTAAACCTCTGATTAAAAGCTTTAATATTTTTAAAATTTTCTTTAGTTTTAATTTTTATTTGGTTTCACTTTAGATTTTCACTTCTATTTTAGTTTTAATTAGTTTTTACCATTTGTTAGTTTTGTTTAGTTTTATTTTTTTATGCTTAATTTCAATTTCATTTTAATTAGTTTCAGTTATGGTTATAGTTTTTTTGTAATACAAGTTACATACCCGGGGCAAGACAAAAAAAAAAAATGTGTAACAAAATCTCAGAATGCATTGACTTGTGGCAGATAAACAACCACACACATTAGGCAAGTATAAACAATATATGGCAGAGTAATGTTAAAAAAAAATTGTAAACACAATAACAGCACCTGCACATTAGAAAGCCCAATAAAGTCAGGTGCAACAATTCTGAAAAAACACTGAAACTGACTGCCAACACTACAAAAGCAAAAGCCAAGCCATCATGAGAACAATATTGCATTTGATCATTTCTTGTACATATTATGGTAGTTAGTAATCCCTAATTGCAGTCTGGCACTTTTTTCAACCTTTACTGACATGATGCTAGGTGTGGATGGACCGACTTGACTGACATATCTACCATGTGTTGGCTCAGTGCAGTACAGCGAGTAAAAACCGAACAACAACCAGAAACTAGAGAGGAGTTATTTGATTTTCAACACAGCAGATGACAACAACACAGCGTAAGTGAGCTGCAGAAAGAGAGCCAGCCCGTTAAATTAGCTTCGGTTCACATTGTTATTATTTTCAGTTATCTTACATGCAGTGTTGGTTAGCGATGTTCGCATTGTTTGTTAGCCAAGGCTTACCTGATATAAAGTAATCGCTGCAGATTGTTGGATTTTTAATCATCATTCCAATTACTTCTTCTGATAGCTTGCAACCAAAGACATCTTTTGTTTGCCTTGAAAGGGGCATGGGTTGATATAATTCTGTAGAACTTGCACGTTTTGTTGTTTTTATCAAAGGGATTTGTGCAACTAACAGCACAAGACATGATCACGTCTCTTTCTACAGACGACATGCGCAGTAGAGCAGGGAGTGAGGTAGATCTATAATCACTCTAGACTTTATACTAATGGATAAGACAGAAACAAAAACTAAACATTTTCTTAAGTTTTGTTAATTTCAGTTAGTTTTGTGAACACTCATTACAGTTTGAATTATTTTTCCTTTTATTGCGAAGTTTCGTTTTTATTTTATTTCTTTTAACTCAAACGTTTTTTTAATTCTAGTTTTCATTAGTTAGTGTTTGTTAACAATAATAACTTTGCTCTGATGTACTTTCACTTTCAAAAGCTTTCTTCTTCTCTCAGGCAGAAATTGATGAGTGTATGACTAATAGTTGTTCTGCCAACAGGTTCTCCCTCCTGAGCTGAAAATATCTCCAGCCCTTCCAGAGTTATCATGGGCCTTTGGTTCCTTCTCTGATAATACCCACACATACACAGGAAGAACATGCAAACGCCATGCAGAGAGACCCTAGGTTAGGGTGTGGACCCAGGACCTTCTTGCTGCAAGGTAACAATGCTACCAACTGTGCCACTGTGCAGCCAGTTGTCCAGTAGACTTGTAGTCAAGACCGCCTAAACCGAGACCAAGACACTACCAAGACCAGAGGGTATCAAGACCAAGACAAGACCAAAACCAAGACCAAAACAGACTATGTCAAGATCAAGACCAAGTCGAGACCAAGACCAAGACAGACTATGTCAAGATCAAGACCAAGTCGAGATCAAAACCAATACCAAGTCGAGACCGGAGAAAAAAAAAACAGACTAGTGTTGAAGCTACGCAATAACTTGTATGAACAGCAGCATACTAGGACTCAGCCACAGTTTACATTCAATACATATTAGACGGTATTACTTCAACTACAGGCAATACAGAGACAGACCATGTCATGTGTGTGACTGAGCTCACTGTAAAGGTTTTTGCAGACTGGGTAAGATCAACTATATGTACCAATTGTATGATGGCTGTTAGTGCACTAAACTTGTAGTCAAGACCGCCTAAACCGAGACCAAGACACTACCAAGACCAGAGGGTATCGAGACCAAGACAAGACCGAGACCAAAGACCGTCAAGGCTGTGACAAGACCGAGACCATGTAAAAGTGGTCTCGAGACCGGTCTCGAGACATACATCACTATTGTCCAGTCTGTCCGTTTAGGTGGATAACCACATCTTGGTAGGTCTGCATTGGTTCCAAACCCTTTAAATTATAGATTTGATTAAAAGCTTCTCCAAAACTTTATTTTTGACCTATCTTGTGTATTCCTTGGTCTTTCTGATGCTGTTTGCTCAAAGGATCTCCAACAAACCTCAGGCCTTTACATAAGAGCTGTGTTTATACTGAGATTACATGGCACACAAATGGAGCCCATTTTCTAATCAGGTGACTTGTGAATGGTAAATTTTAGTTAAGATTGTCAAAGTAAAGGATGGTTAATGCTGATAAACACTGCACATTTCTATTTTTTATTAGCAGAAATATTGTTATATTGTGAATATTGTGAGTGTTGTACCATGTTCCTTCCACTTCATTGTAATGCACTACTTTTTGTTGTGTAACACAAAATGTCAATGAAGTAAACTCAAATGTGTTGTTTTAAATGGTCAGAAAAGGACAAAGCTGTGTGGTGAAAAGCCCTATACTAACATTGTGGTAGACAACACATCAACACAATAGTACATTGAGCTTCAACTACTGATTTTTACATGCAGTACATAGCACAAGCTCAAGAGCTTTTGTACCTGGAAGCTTTTATCAAGGACTCAGACCTAAAGAACCTTGTTAAGGCTACAGTTTTTTGAGAGACATTTTGGAGCAGCAAAGCACTCTGAAATTTTCAACAATTCATTTTCACATAGAATGGTAAAAACTATTGACCAACAACGTTAAGATGATCCATATAGCTGGGTCTTGCATTTGAAGGTTCCTCAACACGTTAATAAAACAGAAAATGTTGAGTTTTGTAAATCCAAGCAAACTTTCCAATAACTACTCAAAGCTAGAGAGGAAAATTAAAGCCCTTGCTTAAAAGCAGAAGATCTTCAGTAACTCAAATGACTTTTGAGGTTTTATGCCTTGATCTACTAAGCCGAATGCACACACACACACACTCACTCACTCACGCACATGCGCACACAAGCAGACACACACATATATAAATATAACTTTCATGAAAGAATCATCTGAAGAGAACCTTATCTTCATCATCATCTCATAATTAATACTCTGAACTTCACAGCAAAACGTTCAAACACTGGCTGGTACAAAAAGAGTCCTGTTAGTTGATAAAGTTAATAAAGAACTTTTCAGCCGCTTTAAGCAAAGATCTGTTTTGATAAAAAAAAAGGAGAGTAGAAGTTTATGAAATTAAATGCTCGGACTATGTAGTTTAAATAAGTGGAACAATAATGATTTGGACTACTTGCAGTTTGTGGCAGGTAGAGAGAGGCAGAATGTGGTCAAATACAAGCAAATGGTAAAATCAGACATCTGTGCAGAACCAATTTCCAAGCATCTTCAAATAAACACATCCATAGACCTGCAAACATACTTACTAGATATGCAAGCGTCTACAATACAAGCATATTATACACATGCAAAAAAATTAGAAACTTAAAAAAACCATAAAGACTGAAAGCATGTGAGCTAACTACATGAGCTTCTAAAAATACCTGCTAAGGTGTTAATACTAAGCACTGACCTCAGATTTTTATTTTTATTTCTTGACGTTTTATTTGTTGGGTTTTTCTATCTTTTTTGGAACTTGTGAATGATTCACACATTTTTGCAAAGAAGTACTATGTGTTTTTAAACGTTCTGATCCTTATTTTTCCTATTTATTGCTGAAAACCTTTGCATTTTACGACCATAAAAAATGATTACGTTATAGATTTATTGATGTACGGTAAATCATACAACTTCAAATAATATGTGCTATTTTAAAAGCCTAATACTGATAAAACAGTTGTTTCCAACTTGTTTATCTTGATGCATTCCACCTCCATCTTCAAATCTGTTTATGCTGCTGTGTGCATGCCACAGTATTTATTTTCTGACAAAAACACATAATTACCTTGAGCTGGTTCAGAGATTAGATGTCAGGTATGTTTTTGACCGCATATTAAAGATATTGCTTTTTGATTGCTACATGGGTCCTTGGGCCTCAGACAAGTGTGGTAAGGTAAATAAGAGAATAACCTGTCTTTGTTCATTCTAAATGCAGTTTTCCCTTGAAAATAGAAAATATTTTATCTGATCTTCACAGCCAAGGCAGTCATTGTCATTTGAACTGAATGCATAACTGTTTAACACTCATGATTCCTTTGATAAGTACTTTTCAACACTGGTGAAATGGGTCAAAAGTTTCTCAGCACAAGAGTAAACATTCCTGCAGATTGCATTTTTTTATGCATGAAGATGAACAGACCTTTCCAATAGACTGATTCACCAGCTGTAAATGTTAGTGAAGCTTTCTTTTGACATTTCTAACTCTATGATGCAGTTGCCACATTAAGTTTGATTTGGTATGCAACATCTGTTTATAGGTGCTACTACACATAGGTGAGGCAATCAAATTAATCTGCAAGGAATGACATTGTCATCTAGAATCAAAAACACATCCGCTTGCTGTTCATAAAAACCTGTCAATTTATATTTTTCTTTTTAATAAAATATACCACCTGCCAAAGGCAGTACTGCCTGTAACAACAGTTTTCAATGTACTTCATCCCTGTCCTGACTTGTAAAATTCCAGTAAGTATGTTATTATTCTGTAAATGTACAAAACTAATCTGTTGGTCATTTTGCCCCTTTGTCATTTTGTACTTGATTTATCAAGTATGTAATGGAGCCATCTGTTATAGTATGTTTTGTACCAAATGTGCATCATTTTGTAACTGCCAAAGTTATCGTTCATACCTGCTCTGACAACCAGTGCTAAAAAAGTTTTTTTGTGTGTGCTCGTAGTGTATACTGTAAGGAAATGTGGCTATGTTGCCTCCATAAACTTCATCTATTAAGAAGAGGTCATTCACACCTATGGTTTGGCCATGAGTAATAATCTCTCATATTTCATCTGTCAACCTCCCCAAAAAGTAATACGAACTAAAATAAATTGAAATAGTGTGACTTCCAAAGTTTGCAGAATTTTTTTTACAAATACATTAAATTGAAGTTGAATTCACGAAAAACAATGCACAGACCCTTTGCAAAAAATTTGAATATCATGGAAAAGTTTATTTCCATAATTCCATTCAAAACGTTAAACTTCCATAAATTATAGATTCAGGGCTCACAACTTAAACAATTTCAAGTATTTAGATGTTTATTTGTACATAATTTGGGCTTCCAGCTCATAAAACCCAAGAAAACAGGAATTCAAAAAATTGGAATACTGTGAAGAAATCATCCACAATTTTACAGGTCATGAATGTTTTAAACTGAGTGATACACATTGCTCATCTACTAAACTCAAAGCACCTGCACAGGTTATCCCAGGTGTCATTAAATTGCTTCACTTTGGTTCACTTGTCTCAGTTAGGTTCAATATGGGGAAGACTGCAGACTTGACAACTGACCAGAAGACCATCATTGATACCCTCCATAGGATGGGTAAGCCACAAAAGTTCATAGCTAATGAGGCTGGCTGTTCACAGAGTGCTGTGTCCAAGCATATCAATGAAAAGTCTAGTGGAAGGACAAAATGTGGCAGGAATCCAGAAAGAATGGAATGAGGCGGAAGTCAAAGCTTCCAAGGTCCTCTTTTCTGATGAAAGTAAAGTGTGCCTTTCATTTGGGAATAAAGGTCCAAGGACTTGGAGGAAGATGGGTGAGGAACAGAACCCAAGCTGCTTGAGTTCCAGTGTGAAATATCCCCAGGCAGTCATGATGTGGGGTACAATGTCAGGTCCAGCTGTTTTAGAGGACTTCATGATTCCTTTTGCTGAGGATCTGTATGGAGATGCAGAATTCATCTTCCAGCAGGACCTGGCCTCTGCCCATACCGCCAGAAGTACCAAAACCTGGTTTAATGTCCATGCCATTACAGTGCTTGACTGGCCAGCCAACTCATGGACCTAAACCCCATTGGGAATCTATGGGGTATTATCAAGAACAAAATGAGAGGCACCAGACCCAAAAACAAAGAAGAGCTGACGGCAAGCATCAAGGAAATTTGGGCTTTCATAACTCCAAGGGAATTACACAACCTGATTGCTTACTGCCACGGTGCACCGAAGCAGTGATTAAGGCAAAGGGATTCGCTACCAAGTATTGAAGATTGACATATCGTTTTGAAAGTACCATATTATGATTGATTTGATGTGATCGTAATTTCTTTCTTTTTTTTCTGCAAAAACTGAGAAGTAAATGGTGATTTCTTCACAGTTTTCAAAGTTTTAAATTCCTGTTTTCATTGGTTTTATGAGCTGGAAGCCCAAATTATGTACAGATAAACAACTAAATACTTGAAATCGTTTAAGTTGTGAGCCCTGAATGTATAATCTATGGAAATTTAACGTTTTGAATGGAATTATGGAAATAAATAAACTTTTCCATGATATTCACATTTTTTGGAAAGGGTCTGTAGCTACAAAAAAAAACATACCCATCTTTTGAAGCAGATAGAAACAAAAATGTTTCATTTACAGAAGGAGAAAGGGCAATATGACATAACAAATACTCAAAATTGATGTGTTGTAAAAGTTTCTGCGGCAAGTGAGATTTTTGACACTCCTATTTTTAGGGTTAGGTCCCCCAGGTCTATACTGCTATAAATTCTGTCCTCAGTTATCAAACTAGTTTACTGTCAGACTTGCATAGTTTCATTACACTGCTTTTGATTTCTAAATACTTACATTTTATTCTGATACTATCAGTAATACGCATTTGCTAAATGTTGTTTGAAGAGTATTCTCATTTCATGTAACCATGCGGTCATAATTAAGCCTGCCCTAAACATTAAGATATCCGGTACATGAAAAAAACATTGCTGGCAAAACAGAAACGATTTTGGTGCCCTTTATTTTCAAATGTCAAATTATATTTGAATAGTTAAAGGTGAAAAATTGTCTATAAGTAAATATTTATTAATTTCAATATGTGGTGGAGAAATTTGTTATAGTGATAGAACATGTTAACCAAGCCAGACTTCAAGATCATTATATTTATGTATATATTTTGTTATAGGATGTATGGTCTAAAGAAAGTCAGATTTTCAACATATTTTTAGGGGCTAAGAGGAACACTTGCTTGCCAACCTGAAATACCCATATGAAATATGTCTCAGTTTATCTCCATCAATCTTACTGTTTGGTTTAATTTGTTAAATAGGATAGCTAGCATTGGAGTTAAACCCAAAATAATTCATACCCCAGGCAGATTTAGGATTAAAGTCATATTTTAATTTTACTCTATTAGATTCAAGGTCCCAACTTGAATCTGTGGAGGGGCAAAAGATTAAAGTAATGGCAAGGAGGCCTTTCAACCTGAAATATTTGGAGTCCATCACAAAAGATAAATGATCAAAATATCAGTGGAAACATGCAGAAAGTTGGTCTGGAATTACAAGAATTGTTTGAGTGCTGTAATGCCAATAAAATGTTTTTCCAAGAGGATAAATAACTTTTTAACTTTCCATTTTGATAAAATGTACGGCAAAGCGAAACAGATTATTTCCTTTAAATTGTTTCCCCTTTCACATTGTCTTATCTTTTTAAATAGGCCTGTCCCATTTCCAACTGGAAAAGCACTTGAAGAGCGCAGAAAAAAGAAATATTGTGAATTTTAGTTTATGTAAGAGTTTAAGAACACAATTACAAAAGAAAAAACACTTTTTGTTCTTCAATACATCTGGATGTTTGATAATGAAGGAGTCACCTTAAAGTGCCTTAAAAGTTTGGATCATTTTATGAAATATGCATTTTATTAATTTGTACCAGAACTAGAGAAGAACTGTTGTAATACTCTTGATTTATTTTATTGTTTCTGGTTATCTAGGTCTGGTAATTTATAGAGTTGTGGCTCCTAAAGTAACATTGATTTTTATGTTTCACTTTTGAACTCTATGTATTATATTATAATAATACTATGTATTAACTATGCAGCCGGAACAGTGTACTCAGATATATTTTAAAAGTGAACTCAGCTCTATATCCAAGCTAAAGATCCTAAACCTAAAAATCCAACAACCTTAAACAGGAAGGATTTCGGTGGCAATTGGGACACAGGCTTTTCGAGATGCCTACTGTAAATAATGACAGATAATGCCTGAATAAGACAAAACAGATTCTGTGCTGTTGATCTGTGTGCTTTCCTTCACTGAATTGGAACTAAAATGGCCTCCAAGTGTACTGAACAATGGGAGTGAGTATAATGCAGTGTGACTACTGAGTGACTTGACAGAGATCCAAAGTGAATAAAGGGCCTCACTATGTGTAGCAGCCAGGCTAAGCTGCTGCAGTGCTCAGGACTTTGGCTGGTGATGGTGCATCAAAATGCTTCATACGCATTTAATTTGCTAATAAATCCTTTTGTCATTTTCCACATGGCACATTGTGTCTTAAGAAGCTGTTATGATGAAAAAGCTTCTTTTTAGAACCTTAGTGATTCCACTTAGTGAAATATCTGTCCTTCTTTTGTTTATATAATGGCTGATTTATTTCTTACATTAAGGCAAGATCAAACATTAAGTTAGATCATACAGTTTACTACAATAGTTTTGTTTCAAGTAATAAATAGGACAACCATCTATGATGCCAGACTCTATTCTACCCTCACTGTTGTAAAAAAACAGGAGAAACACACTGAGTTATAAGATATTAATCTGGAATCTTGGGAATTTCACTTCTTATGTTGCATTATTATATTTGAACCAGTTTGTAAATTTTCAAATCCATGGAGCCCTTACTTATTTGTCTCCATTTTCACTTTAGTTTATAATTCAATCTACCCATGGTGTATGAGATTTTAAGTATATATGGATGCAGTTATTTCAGAGTTCAATGTTTGGGTAAAATAATTTGTTTAGCTGGTTTACTTTAAACCAGTTGTGCCGCAAACATAAGTTTGAGGTGACTCTAATACCAGGTACAGGAATCTTTTCCAGATTTAAAACTGTCACTATTGACTTTGGGGGAAATCTCAAAGCACATTTCTCAAAGACAGCAAGCCTACTTCTTTCTGATCCTTAAAAATGGGCAACTTCCAGGTAACTGAGAAGATATGACTAAATTACTTAACTAAATATTGCTAGATTATTTTTTTCCCAGCAGCCAAAGTCTAAGGAATAAGCATGAGCTGGTTACTGATGTTGAGGTTTAGCAAGGAAAAAAGAAAAACACAAATAATGTTGGCCATTGCTTCAGGTTATGGTCCGTTTAATGAAATGCCACAGAAAGTACCAACAGTTTTCTGCAGCTGCATGTAGCATAGGGTAAAATAGCACAGCCCCTTATTAACATGTTGCTTTTCACCACTGCCCAGCTGCCTGAAGAAACACAAAATAATCTATTTAGAAATATTTACAATTACAAAAAACAGACAAAAAACAGTTGACCATCATTGTGTGAAACTAAAGAAGCACCACTTAATCACTCTTCTTAACATATTGCCTCGTCAAACTACAGTCAGCAAAGTAAGGGTGGCCTTACTTCAAATCAGCCAACTGCAGGCAAGCTACGCCAGCAGGTAACTTAACTGATTATTAAGGGTAAGAAGACACATGCAGAAAAATGCCTTTTAAAAGAGGCACAAAAGCACAGTGTGAGGGGTTCCAGCTATCACTGAAGTGTTCTATTTAGGAAAATGATTGTGTCTTAGTCAACTATAGAAATGATGGAGAAAGAAAGGTTGACTGAACCAAAGCCTTATGCCAGAAGTATTTAGTGGTCATATAGTTTGTAACTTGCTCTATCTTGGATCTAATTGCTCTCTTGAAGCAACATTAAGTAGAATGTACACGTCACTGGTGAAAAGAAATATAAGCTGAAGTGCAGACTCAGCTCCTGTAGTGTTTAACCAGCCCCAAAGGCAATGAGAGTCTTTATTCTGGAGACAAACCAGTATTGTGTTGCGAAGTGTCTGTCTGTCAAGAAGGTTTTCACAACCACATGTGCTTTTTGCTTTTTAACTCCTTGGAGCATTGAGGTACAATTTATTAATTGGTTATCTATTAAAAAAATAAATTAAATATGATTAAAGCTTTTTTTATTATTAAATGTAAATTCAATGATTACTAACACCCTTTTCTTCTAGTGAAATAATTTTTTATTGATAAAATATGATACTGCTACCATTGCTAAATTGGCCTACGGTAGATTATAATAAATCACATTATTGACAAAGAATTTAAACATCCTTTATTTACTACAAAATAAAGAAATCATATACACATTTGTTTTTTTTCCTTGATTTAAATTTAACAAATTGTAACTTGACCAAAAGGTTCACCAAACTGAGACTTTTATTCACCAGTGTTAATCTCGAAAGAGCAGAATAACAAAAAATATGATATGTTAGCAGGTTTTTATTCTAGATTTGTGTTTAAATACATGACTCAATATCTAAATTAAAATTATTAAAACTCAGAAAAATCCTTTTGTTAATGTTTATTGTTATTTTAGCAACAATAAGTGTCTCTTTTAAATAACACACTGTAACACTGTGCCCTATTTTTTATGTAAATACCTTGAAACTGTAAAACCAAGAATTGTTAACTCAGGGTTGTAATACTGTGAGAATCTCGGGCCACCCCATTCCTACCAAAGAGTTTGGCTCCTGAACATATGTCTACTTTCACCTTAAATTTATGTTAAAAGTGGAAATCTGTAAAACACTCTAAAGCTTGCCTCTGCTTAAACCAGCAATTACCTCCCATGCTCCAAAATTCAGTCACACTAGTTTGAGCTAATCCGAGCATTAATTGGATTTCAAAGCAAAAGGAAGAAGAGGAAGAAGAACACCGTCATTCACTTTGCAGGAGCTAAGAGTCATCAGCCTGCTTGATTTTGTTTGAGAGGGATGTGGGAGGAAAAACCCACACAAACAGAAAACACCCTGGACAAAAAAAAGAGAAAGATAATTTTAATCTGCCATGCTGTGAGTGCCACTGTGCCTCCTTTTACAACTTTTTATTCATGAAAGGGGAATGTATGATTAAAAATAACACAGAATGAATGAGTCATCCAAGTGCTACATCTGGATTCTGTTGTGCAGGTTGGCTTTTGAAAATGACACAATATCAACGAATAGGGTCTGCCTTTTTGTCTGCCTAATCACCTTAACTATTTAAGAGCTTCAACCTTTAAGTGATATACTCCTTCAGCGTGGAGCACCGCTGGGGTATTGGGGTGGCAATGGCTTGAGTATACAACCTCCAACATTGCTTTTCTTTGATGTGCTCCAAAAGCCATGGTCTAGCAGGAACTGAGGAGATCAAAGACATGCAATTTTTATCAAATGGAGCTCTTGTCGGCTGTTTGTAATGCTTTGCTCTTCATCAGCAACACCCACTCTGTCACCACGAGGCCACAGGAAGCACAGTGCTCTTTTAAACCCAGTGGTGATCTCCCGGTTATCCAGATGAAAAAGGATTTATTAAAACCTCCCATCAACCAACTCTATAAATAGAAGCTCGTAGAAAATCTTCTGAGAGGAGAAAAAAAAAATAAGCTGTGCTCTTAAGCTGTTATTAACATGCAAACAGAAAAAATATGTGAAATATTATTTTGAAGCAGCAAATTTCTTCTGTGAAAGTAAGAATAATGCTTCCTGGTAGTATTTCTGTCACTACATCATACAGTTATGTAAAAAAATTAATACGAAACTGAATCATACTCGCTCTTACTGCACTTGTTACTTGACCGCAGGCTGAATTTTAATAGTAATTCACATCAGATACTGCATGCATTATTGCTTAAGGGACTCAAGTGGTTGTCGAATTGCACTTAAAGTGGTTTTGTCATCCATACTTGTTACATCATGCAGACATTTAAAGCAAGAGTGACTCATAATAGTATTACTGTGTTAAGGTTCTCTTTATAAAAAAAAACAGAAATTGTATGATTCAAACATGTCCCAAAGATTTTAATGCTTTTAGCAACTCTCAGGGGGAGTTGACGAAACTGCTTAACATCTACAATCCATATTCTGCTGTTTGCTTGGATAACAGAACTGCCACCTGCTATCCAGGATGCTGCTTGTTTTAAAAAAAACGAAATCAGGGTTTCGCTAACAAATTTTTCAGCCAAAAACCTGAAAGTTGATTTATTGTTTTTGGCTCTGTGTGCTGGAATAATTCCCCATCGTTTGTGTCTTATAGAAAAAAACCTTCACTGAGTTATGCTGCAAGCTCATCTGTGTGTTTTTTTTCTGCTTTCTTATAAAACATAACCATGCATGTGTCTCAAAAACTTTCCAGAGATAATGAAAGAATACAACATTTATCTAATATCTTGAAGAACTCCTTCTAAGTGTGCCAACCTAATTCAGAGACTAATGATGATCCCTATCATAGCAGCTCATTAATGTGCGAATGTGTGTTGATGTATGCATATCAGGTGCATGTGAGAATTCCAACAGCAAACAGGTACCATGATTGTGACATTTTCTTCAGTAAGCATTCCACTGCATAAATTATTGCTGATTTCCAACAAACACAAAGAATACGTTGCATTGCTCTATGGCAACACTGAATACCTGCTGAACACCACTAAAACTGTGAATACGTTTTATCCAAACATTGTTGATAATAGTGTCTTATAAAAGTATTAATATCCCCTTAGTTTTTTGCATTATGAACTGTAACAACTATAAACCTAAATGCAATTTATTGGGATTGTATGTGACAGACTACCACAAAATAGCACATAATCGTGAGGTGGCAGGAAATTAATATATGATTTTCTTTTTTCGTTATTAATAAAAAATTTTAAAGTATGACATGTGTATAATCAACACCTTTCACGAAGATTACAGCCGCAACTCTTATAGTTATATCTCTACAAACATTGTACATGTAGAAACTAAAATTACTGACTATTGTTTACTGCAAAATATGTCAAATTCAGTCAGATTGGACATAGATTGTGAAAGTTTATCAGCCTGTGAACTAAATCTAATCAATAATCTTGCCACAGATTTTCAATTAGATTCCAGGATTGTCCTGTATTTAGCGCTTTCTATTAACTCTGATTGGCTTCCTTGTCTGAGCTGGAAAAAAGCATCTCCACAGCATTATGCTGCCAACACCATGTTTCATGGTGGAGATGGTGTGTTTAGGGTGTTATTTTTCTGCTAAACATAGCATCTTTAATATAAGACCAAAACAATTTTTAAAAGATTTTGACTATGGCACCTTCTTCCATAATGTTTGCTATTTCTTGTACATCGCTTGTGAATACCTGCAGATTTGACTTCTTATGGATTTCCTTTCATAATTCAACAGTCTTAGCACTCTTTCATAAAGTGCACATTTGTGGAGTGCATGATAACAGCTGTCCTGTTCAGCAGATTCTCTTCCACTTGACCTGTGGATCTCTGCAGCTCCACCAAAGTTACCATGGGGCTTTTGGCTGTTTGTCAGTTTAGGTGATGATGGCCATATATGATAAATTTTGCAGTGGTGCCATTTGCGCTCCATTTTTCAGGATTTAATGAATAGTGCTCCTTGAAAGGTCTGAAGCTTGAGATATCGTTTTTCCATTTTTAAGGCAATTTATTGTACTGAATTTTGATTTTGAAACATGTAAAAAAACAAATATTCTTTCCCTTCTGCTATACAAGTATGAATTATGTTGTATTAGTCTGTCATAAAAACTTCCAGTAAGATATGTTAATGTTTTGGTTGTTAAGTGACAAAATATTAAACAGTTCAAGAGGTATGAATACTTTTGAAAAACACTATAACTTTTGGATTATGTAACCAAGCACTGAAGTTTTAAGTCCTTGCTTGAACAATGAACGCCAATTGGACACTGCTGCATCAATGATCCCATTCTTTTCCAGTGGCTTGAATGCTAAATAATAAAGAAAAATGTGTCCAGATTACTAGTGTAAATTTTTGTAGGGATGACTGTGACATAAATGTATAAACAAACACAAAAACAGAATCTGCCATTCTAACTTTGTGCTGATGTGCACAAAAAATATCCATGTTAAAATCACTGCAATGCGTTTTTTAATTTTGTCTGACCAAATTAAAGAACCCCTTCTGCTTTGTGCTGGTGTGGTCTTTACTACACCCAACTCCCCAGTCAGCTTTGAATCTGTAGTTGACACATTTCTAAGTCAACTGCAGTCCACATATCTATGTGTGCTCTTTGTTTCATGGGCCATCACAGTTCAAACATGCATTTCAGGGCAGAGGAAGGAGTGACAAACGTGCACATTTCATTTACATGTTTACCATCTTATCTATGCAGAGAGTAGAGTGCATCACATCTTCAACTAGTTGAGCAAAGGAAATAAGATAAGGGGATACTTACCTTCTTTAGGAGGCCGTCTTACTTCTGCACTCAGATTGCAGATTTGGCCGACATGCAGCTGAGGTGACAAGCAACCCTCCGTTTGTGGGTTTAAAGGTAAAACCACATTATTGAGCATGAGCATGCTCTCTGATTCTCCATCGCCTAAATGCTGGGGACATGTGCATTTGGTGTACACGATCCCACATGCCTCGACTGTCCCTTTCTCTGCTTTCAGGCAGTTTTCCAGCCACGTACAAAGCACTTGACACCCAAACTGGCTAGGGCTCGCCTTATTCAATACTAAGAACTCCAGGATAGACTGCTCCTCCTCATCCAGCTTCTGCGGCGTCAATCCATTGTAATCATAAGGAAAAACTCTCCGCAACTGAGCAAAATTTTTGTCGTACAGCAAAAATATGTAATTATTCTTTAAATCACAGAGATATACAATGGATGCGTTCACTTTGAGCAACTCGTTAATCTTCTCGTGTGAGTAGTGATCAAACTGATAAGCAAGCAAAGAGTATTCAGAGCAGCTCAAGTCTCGCTTGTATAGCTTAAGGTAGATGCTGTATTTGGTTGGGTCTGGGTTCTCCAGGGTCCATGTACAGTTTGTGTAGTTCTTGGGAAACATTTCAGACACCGAGTATGATCCATAAATGACCCCCTTGACCAGAGTGGAACACCAATAATCTTGGGCACCAGTTAATCCAAACATAACCAGAAGATAGGTGGAAAATATATAAATCAACAGGTTTCGAACAGCCTTCATCCTATGTCATTTGGCCTGCAGAGAAAGATGAAGAACATCATGCAAAAAGAATATTAAATCAGAGCACAGACACATTATGGATGATTTCTGTCAAGTCTAATTGACATGCTTCATATAGTTCTCCCAAGTCCTTCCATGGAGAGTCTGAAAAAAGGCACATTAACCTCAGCCGCATGTCTTTTGCAACCCCCTCATCCTGTCTCCTTTTCCCACTATACTTTGTGCAAACATTGCCACCTTGTGGCCGCTTCAGCCCTTTCGTGTTTTTATATTTATTTTTTTCAGGGAGGTGGGCGCAATAATGTGAGTCATTTAGACATTATTAATTGGGTCATATTTGGTTTGGCACCATCCCAGAAGATATTCGAGTATAACTGTTTAGAATGGCTGATTGATCAAACACAAACTGCGAATATTGCCATGGAGGTCCTCATGAGTTTTAGTATGCGACGGATTGTTTTTTTTTTTACGCTGTGACCATGATCTTTTCCAATCAAACTGTATTATTTGAATATAGGCCGGGCAGTCAGATAAAAAGAGGAAGATATATTTTATTTTACCCATATATATATATATACATATATAAGGCTCATATCTTTAATGCATGACCTCATGCATGACCACTGTTTTTCCTCATCCTGCGCGCTTTCAGATTTACGCACGAGCCTGTGCGTCTCTCGAATTCAGAGCTTGGCATATTTGATAATGTAATTTGATAAAGAGCCAGTATTTGAGTGGGCTTGTGTGTGTGTGTGTGTGTGTGTGTGTTGGCGCGTGCGCGGGTGTTTGCATGAACGGAGGCCCGTGAGTGGGGAGAGGGAGAGAATGCAATGCGATGTCCTGATTGCTTTAATCCTACAGGCAATGCAGCTGTGAGCAGTGTCACAGCAGAATGTGCATCTGTGTGCGCGTTTCTCAAACCGTGTGCACCCCTGTAATCGCGCGCGCACGTTTGTATGTGAGTGTAGGCGTGAAAGATCCCAAAGTGGGCTGCAGATTGCAGTTTTTCAGAGAATAAATACAATTGCGTCTCTAACTTCTTTTAGGATGGTGAAAAAAGCTCTCCGTCCGAGCAGACTGGGATAATATGTGTCATGTAAGGATTTGCGGAAGCTTGTGCAGAGTTGGATCAGCTTTTGCTGCGATATGTAAACCCATATGATCCCACAGCCCTCCCGCAAGATTCGTGGCCATGCAAGGGATTCAGACACAAAAATCAGTATTCCAGAGATGAGAAATCGCTGGTCAAGAGAGTCCCGATTTTACTGCCCAGGCTTCCTGGAGCAATTTTGTCTGAAGAGTAGATGTGAATATAGAGGCACGTAGGGGCTACAGGCAGGACTTTACAGTGATTTTTGCCTCTTAAGGGGGGAGATCAGCTCTTTAAAAAAAATCCTCTGTTAAGCACCCCAGACTATTGCGAGCGGATGAACGCTCATCGTGCTGAGTATTCACGGGGCAAATATGTAACAACTTTACCAGACATGATACAGGGACATTTCCTAATCTATAACAATAATAACCGTTATGATAATTAAAAGAATATCTTACCTTACACTGCGGAAGCTATGGCTATTTTTCCAACACTGGCCACATCCTTATAAATAAATTCTGCAGCTCTTCGGTGAATCAATACTCCCCATTCCCGACAATAGAAGTCCGGCGCAACAAGATGGTTCAGTTGATGGAAATAAAATGCGTTACACTCCGCTCTGCCCGCTCATATCCTCCTTGTCCTCTTCCTCTTCTGCTGGCTTTTTCCCATCAAAACCGGAGCGCAACAAACGCACGACAGCCACCGAGCAGAAGAGAGAAATACCAAGAGAGAGAGAGAGAGAAAAAAAGGAGAAGGAAGGAAGAAATTCTTGGAGTGATGAGAAGAAGCGAGCGAATTCTTTACTGTGTTACCATAAATGAAATCGGCAGACTTCACGTCTCTATTATTCTCCCCAATGATTCCTTCTCTGGTAAAGTCGCGTTTCTCCACTCGTTTTGAGGGGGAAAGCTCGGTAGAGGAAAAAAGAAAGAAAACGTCCTTTTGGTGGGTGGATGTGAGATGTTTGGCTTGACTTGTGAGTTATAACACAAAGAGAAATAGACGCGCTTTTGCTTGGCGCTTGCAGAGCTGTAGAAGCAAGGCTGCAATATCACGTCACACTCAGCCGCTAAGATAAAGCACGTACGTACGCTTTTCACTGCCGCTGCGTCTGGCACCACCACCACTTTCTTTCCTGCCATCCTCCTCCCCCTTTTCCTTTTTCTTTTTTTTCTTTTTTTTATATATACCCAACACACCCTTCTCTTATTTCGAGTCAAAAGGGTTTCCCCCCGTGAACTGGACCCTCCTCAGTGCTCAGACAACACTGCTGCTCTTTCCAAACAGGAATATATTTCTGGAGATTTTTTTTAGCGATCCTATTCTTTTTTTCAGGACAGGGGGAATAAACATGATAAGAACTGCAATCCATGCGCTCTATCAATGGGACCTGCTTTGTGTGGCATACCCCCTTCTCAGCCCCTCTCCTCCTACTCTTCTGATGGGTCAAAGCCACTGCTTCGACCTTTCACGTTGCTGGAATAACAAACGCTTGTGGGACAACTTGAGCTGTCTTCGGAAAAAAGTTGCTGCGAGTTGCTTGTCTTTCTTTGCAGGTGCAGTTTCTCCATTCACGCTCTCCTCAGACATGTGTTCACAGGGGAGCGCTTGTGCGTACTCTGCGCGTCTATTCAACCACTTTGAGTACGCTTTCGACTTTTACCTTTTTTAAAACGTTTGCCCTAAATTTCTGAGGCATTTATTAAACAATCAACAGTGAATTAAATCCTGCCTAAGCTCCTGGCTTCAACAGTTTGTCAGTGACAATACCTTATCAATGGCTCTGCAATATCCTCCTTTGCCTGCTGGCTGAATTCATGCGGAGATTGGAAACATAATGGACACGGGGATGGATCTGATTGCCTTTTTATTAAGGATGGAGAAGGATTTGTTCACATAGGTGGGTGTTCTTTCTGAAAAGCGGCGAAAAAACATTTAGAGCATAGTTATTTTCTATGTTCTTTAATGCATAATTCAAAATAGATTTTATTTTGCACTAGTGGTCTGTTGAATTACGTAGTCTTGCAAAACTTCAAACCCCTTAAACTTTTTCACATTTTGTCACATTGCAAACTTGTGAATTTTATTAGGGTTTCATATAATCTACTGACACAAAGTAGTGCACAATTTGGAAGTGGGAGGAAAATGACAATAAAAAAATTAATCTTAAAAGAGCGGCGTTTATTTGTATTTAGTCTGTCTAAGTCAACATTTTGTACCTTTTGCTACAGCTCAACTGAACGTCTTTTAGTTAATTATGTCTCTAACATCTTTGAACTTCCTGGCCAGTTCTCATTTGCAAAATAGCACAAGATAAGTAAGACTGGATCAAAAGAATCTACCAGTGTTCATTTTCAAATTGTACCATCAGTGGAACTTTGACTGGGCCATTCTGACAAATGAATATGCTTTAACCTAAACAATTCAATTAAAGCTGTGCCTTTATGTTTAAGATTGTCATCCTGCTGGGAGGTGAACCTCTGCCCCAGTCTAAAGTATTTTGTCATCTCTAACAGGTTGTGTTTTTTTATAGGAATGTCCTGTATTTAGCTCCATCCATACTCCCACCAACTCTGACCTATTTCCCTTTCCTGCTGAAGAAAAGCATTCCCATAACATGATGTTGCCACCATGTTTTACTCAGGGCATGGTGTATTTTTTTTTGTCCAGAGCACCTTCTTCCACATGTGTTCTATGAGTCCTATGTGGCTTGTGGCAAACTGTCTGGCCTTCTTCGATAGAACCTCCATAGTTACCGTGGATCTCTTGGCTTCTTACCCTGGTTATACTCTTTTTGGGTGGCATTTATTTGGGAGATTTAATATTGTGGGATACTCTTTCCATATTTAAATAATGGAATAAAATGTTCAATGCTTAAAAATGTTTAATAACCTTATCCTGTTCTGATCTCTGGTGTGTTCTTTGGTATTCACAACATGGTTTATTTGGTAATGTGGAAAAACTCAGCTTGTTTGCACTGGATTGTCCTTATTGGCTTTAGAGTAAAGAGGACTGACAGGAAATGGATGCTCCACTTTGAACATTTTTATTAGTAAAGTGTTTCAAACCCCTTGTGTCTTTTTTTCCTTCCACTTCACAATTATGTTATTTTGTGTTGGTCCACCATATATAATATTTTTTTAAAGAAAAAAAACACAGCTAAAATTTTAAAAAGCTTAAGGGTTATTAATAAATTTGCAGGACAGTATATTTGCAACATAAGAAAGCATTTCTTGGAGGATTGGGTCAGCTGCTTTAATCATTTTTACAATAAACACTTACCTCTCATTAGCCTAGCCATCTCTTTTAGTCTTTGACTGAATTGGTTCCATCTCAGCAGATGCTGCACAAGAAAGCCATTTAGTTGATTTGTTTCCAGGAAGTTTCAGCCTGAAGTGTCTGTGAGCCAGCTTCACCAAAGAATGCTCCAAAACCATTCAGAGAGCATACCAAACAAGAGCACTGTGACAATTTACTCAACATTCTGCAGCACACAATGTTTATAGCATTGTTAGTCTGTTGCCAAATTTATAACAGAGATTGCAGCCATTCTAGCATAATTGGTCTCTTATGTCATGTGACTGACAGCTTTTTATTTTGGGACTTTCCCAGGCAGCCAGCAGAACATCAGGGGTTACCTCAAGCCAGCCCACTTTCCACAGCCCCAATAAAAACCTCAGCGTTCATGAGCCCTTTGGCTTACAGGCAGCTATAGGCGGAAGAAATTCTGCGAAGCCTTTTTGAACAATGAAAAAACAATATGTATGATTCTACTGATGCACGGAGTGGCCAATTTCCAAGCTTCAGGAACTTTGCCGTCAGTCTCTTGAGCAAGGAAGTTTTTTTTTAGAGCTCAAATGGCACACTGAATGTTTGAGCCCTATACGACCAGGGGCAAAGAGGGAATCCATCACAAAGCATGGCTAAACGTAGACTAGCCACAAGATGAAAATAAATAATAGCACAGCAGGGAAGTCATTATCTAGAATGGAACTGTGTGACTCAATGTGGAATTACTAAACTGAACTGAAATGAAGGAGTAATTGAGAAAACCTGCAGTGGATTATTTATATGCATTTTTCATTATTTTTGCCATCCAACACATACCTTGATTGTAAGTTGTTACCTTATGATTTTGGCTGCATGCTTTGAAACTCAGCTGTTGAAGTTCTAATATACCTTACAGTTAAATTAAATCCAACGTTGTTTGGTTTAAGATTTTTCCAAGTCTCCATACTGAGCTGACTGCTCTAAATTTGTTAAATGGCAACACATTAAAATGTGATATGTTTATACTCCTTGCAATTGCTTAAAAGTTAACAAGGAGCAAATAACCAGCATCAATAAAACATATATAGTCTGTGTTATCTGCAGTCAAATTAAGAATTGTATGTCTTAACTGCAATGAATTGAATAGCTGGTGTTGAAAAAAATTACATAATCATAAAGACTTTTCAAAATATCACATTTATTTTAACTAATTTAAACTCTCACACCTTGTATAGCAGATCTGTATATCCCCTCTAGAATCTCCAAAGCATTTGCGATATTTCTCATCAGTTGTAAAATATGTCATATTACTCTGTCAACTCAAGATTCTGTTTGGGCACATATATTTTGAATTATTTATTGCTCTGAATAAAGAATAGCCTTATTACCACCTGCTTCTGTTTGTGTGACTGAGCCTGCACTCAAGCATGTGTGTGCGTGTGTGTTTGGCGGTCCATTGTTATAACTCTTTGATTTAAGAGCCGTTTCAGAACATTCCGACCTGTAACAAAATCCTTAGTGATGAATGTCACCACATGCTAAACATCAGTTTATTGATGCATATGGGTTTTTATCCATCCATATGATAGGAATGATTTAGATATTTAAACATGATTTTTCAATATGGTTACCTTGCATATAAAACTTTGTGCAAACCACCAAAGCTGGCCCAAGATTTTATGGGGCCCTGAACAGATTTGATTTGTGGGTCCCACCCTAATTAAAGCCAATTACCCACCAGCTATCAGAGCACTAAATCACATCTCTTTAAACCATCCAATGTAGGTTGTTTTCCTGATGCGCATTTAACACTCCTAAATTTCATAATTTACTTTATTGTAAATTGTTTATTGTTATTAATAGCACTGTACAAATAACAACAGTAAAAAGATTTAGCTATAAAATTGAACAAAAGTAATTTATAGATTTACTGTTGATTAAATTACAGTTTTAACTGCTATAAATAGTCCTAAAATGTATGTTATAGTTGCATTGTATAGGCTAGTACATTTATTGCAGAAAATTTGCTTTTTAAACAGATAAAAATGTAAAAAGAACTGCCAAATAAGAGTATTCCTCTTAAGTCCAGAAAAGTAGTCCATTAAATTTTAAGATGGTGCACTGGCTCTTTTTGTATAGTTGGATGATACTACTGTAACTTAAATTGCGGAAACTATCAATCTTTTTTTCTTCAAAATGCATTTATTCTAAAGTAACTTTAAAAAGTTTTTTGCACAGCAAAATGCAAACAGATGCATTACCAGTTTACATTGCTAATAGTAAATAAACTGGCCACCAAGAATATCAACAGGCAAATTCCACCAGTTTTCAAACTTAGAAATGGAGCACACTTCAGAAGTTCACGGATATTCACCAGCACTTAATCTTGATTGCAGCAAAGATCAATATGATTGAAGAATGGATTTTCTTTTAATCATTTGCTCCATATGATATAAAAATTGTTGGCAATTGTCTAACAAATAATTTAATTTAATAATTTCTTCTATCTACCACTAAGGGCAGCAAAAGAACCACCCGTGGTACTTCCACCAGAGCTTCAGAGTTTTGGTGCAATAGATAATGAGTAACAAGGTTAATTTTGAGGGAAAAAAATATTTTATTTTTATTTAGCAGAAAAGCTGAGTGGTTTTCAGGATGAAGTAGCAGAGAATAATATTTCAGCTATATCAGCCATGGTATGATATGGAAATACCATATCATACTATATCAAGAAAAGTTAGCAATATTAATCCCCAGTGAACCGGGCAAATCATGGTTCACTGGGGATGAATATTGCTAACTTAACTTGTTTTTCCCCCCCTGCATTTTCCCTTCAGCACTACCATACAATTCACTTTATTTTAAATGGAAGTTGCAAATGTCAGCTTATTGTGTTTTTGTTACTATGGCGATTTTTCACAGTGTGTGTTTCATTTTATTGAATATGCTCTCAATGAACTGCGCCTGAAAGTTTGATATAAACAATTTTAGTTGGCATTTACTGATGAATGGAACATTACAGTTAATTGAAAAGCAATATAAAATGTACCAAAAGTTGTTTAAAAGAATGAAAATAATTTATGATGTTATTTTTTTAATTATTATTATTTTTCAATTCATTAAATTTGGGATGCAAGTTTGAAGTGAAAACTTTATTTTTTTATACCTGTTCATTCAGTGTCACTATAAGGTCAACATGTTCTCTTTTCAAGTAAGAAAGTTTGTACAGACATAAATTTGCAGTGATTAATTTTAATAGTTTCAGATGGCAGCTGACTTTTCCATTTGTTTCACCATAAAATCTGTATTTTTAGGAGAAAGTTTCAAAATTCTTGATTGGAGTAATACTTGACCCACATATTCAGTTTCCTTAAAATAAATTTCAGGCTATTTTTTGGGTGACATTTTTTTAAAATACTAGAGATACATTTATTCCAGGTTGTTCAAATCTAAACTTCAAACCTAGATATCGTCCATATTAATGTCACCACTGACGCTCCTTTACTATTCTTCTTTATACACCCCCAGCAAGTAGCTGGTGTGCATGTAGACTGTTAGTCTCATTTAATATTACTCATGAGCCTGTAAAAAGGTTTCTTTGTCTTACAGCTTCATGTATAAACAATAATCTCACAGGAAGAACTCCCAGATCTCTTAACATTTAGAGCAACATGATTAAGTAAAGAAGCAGTAACGTACCCAGCGGTATGACTGGAAGAGCATGATCACTTTTACACATGATCTCACACCAGTGAGACTAATGAGCACATCTAAAGCTATTGTGAGGCTACTGGTATCCACAAACACTTCATATGTGCCTACCTTAACAGTCCCATAAACTGTTATGGATTAATGCTTCTAGTTATGGGTTCACTTTATACATGACACATGAATGTCACTATCAGTGTAAACAGACGCAAGTCTTGTGATTCTGCACAGTTATTATAATAATGATTTACCACCCTATTAACAAATTAAAGTGTTCGCACTTGCCTTTCTCCCCTCAAGGACTGTTTTTCTTAAAATCTTCTTGATATTTAATTAAAAGCTGTCCCTGAAATTGCAGAGTGTTGTAGTCTAGATAAGGTTAAGTAATGAAGGATGATCTTGCTCATAAATAATTGAAATGAGTTCAAAGTAAAATGTATGTTAACTGTATACTAATAATGATATGCTGATAATCCATACCTGTCTGCAAGATACAAAATGAAGTCTCTTGAAGTAATAGTGCTCATGGAATCGATATATCAAAATTACTTCCAATTAATGGAATAAGAGTTCTTCATCAGTCAATACCATAATTAATTATTAACCAGTTTTTGTACCTGAAAATAAAAGTATAGTTTTTTTCATGATTAATTTGATGGATTTGTTTGGTTTATTTTTTGTTAGAAAATTGCAAATAAAACAACATATATAAAATGTTTTATCAGTAATTGCATATGAGTTAGCCATGGGGAGATGAAGTTTAAACAAGAATAATATTTTCTCTTGTCATTTATCAATAAAACAAAATTTTCCCAGGCCATGTGTATCAAATTCTGAAGGAGTATAAAAGTTTTAACTGCTCTAGAGCATTAAAATTTAACCATGTTACTATTTAATAAGTAAAATTATGTTCAAATGTTTTCACAGGCTCTGTTCTACAACTTATTTGCCATGACAGTCTTATGCAGCTCCACTTTCGAACAACCTTGCGTGATTAATATGGAGAGCCCTATAGTGCACTGCATAGTGCACTTTGATACCCGCTGCAGTAAGAAAAGAGTCTTGAAATGTCTTTGCTCTGAGACATTGGGCTAAGGTCTATCTCATATGGTGTTTTTAGTCTGAATGCAACTGTGCTTCTGACCCTGCAGCGTCTTCACAGTAATCTGGGAAATCTAAAAGTCAGTTAGCCAGCAGTGTAAAAAATGTTTTATGGGGGTGATATGATCTCATCTTTTTCACAGCAGCTACTGTACTGCCTTTAAGTCTTTTTCCTGCTTATTGTCAGGCAGAAGATGTTAAGCAATAATACGCAGTAAAATTCACTGAAAAGTTTGAGTGAGGTTTGGTAATACCTTAAGACAATAGAAATAAAAGATAGCGCCAAAGTTCAAATACAATGCAAAGTGAACAAGGAACATTTTTCTTTGTATTGCTTTTGGAAAGACTTCACTAAAAAATAAGCATAGGACTGAAAATTCTGCTTTTAATGTTTTTATTCAACACAGCATTGCAGGCTGGGAAAAATAAATATTTGACCTCAATCAGTCCCTCCACTCTGGGTCTGGCAGCCTCCATCACTTTCACAGCACCGCAACTGTCACTTGAAGAATATGCCTCAAAGCACAAGTAGAGCCTTCGCTTTGCTCTCCTCACCTTTGACCTAACGTTACCAGGCGTTTCTTGACCGCTGCAGACCGAATCTGGGCTGGAGGTGAGTGGCCGTGAATGAAATGAAGTTACTGCTGTCGAATCGCAGGTGCTAAAGCTCATGACATTTGGAGGTCACATCTAAAAATGTCAGTTAGCCTAAAAAACTTGGACTGCATCTGGTATGGAAAACCTGACGTGACACCATTTGATCAATCAAAAAATCCATAAGTTGATATTAATACATGTGAAGTTTTAATAACACTTCATATGCATTTGTCAAATAAATTAATCCATTCTTATTCTAATAAATAAATAAATTGTTTTTTTGCATTTAAATTATTTGACATTTTAACAATATTTTTATCTCATGGCTGTGTGCTGAAGATATCTTAAATTTCTATTTATCTCTCCACCATACAAGTCTAAATCTCTCAGAGGTGCAAAGACTACTACCGAAAAGTAGAGTTAGCCCCTCTGAGCTGTCTTGATATTTAAAACTGTCTGCAGCTGAGTTGCTGTGGAGGTTTACCAGTCAGATATTATGGTTTTATTTAGTAAGACACAGGAGCAACTTACACATTATACCCGATCAGATGAAAAATAGGCTACTTTTGCTTTGCATAGTCCCTAACTGGATGACCATGAAATATTATGTTGTCGTCAGGTTTTTTTGTTTAAATCTTGCTCTATATACCCCATTTAAAGTTTAAACCTGCCCCTCCAAAGGTCTCTGTACTGCCCTAGAGACCGGACTAATAGTTCTTAGGCTTGTTTAAATCTTCCACACAAAAAACTTAAAAAAAGTCAACATCCTTTTCTTCAGCAGTGGAGTCCTCCACCATAAGTGAACAACGATGTTATTGCAGCTGAAATTTCCCACTAATTACAGGTCTTTTTGCGAGTGGTTCTTTGATGACTGTTCAACATTGTTTGACTCCTCTGTCAGAAGTCTTATGGGGGACCACCTGGTTGTGCCTTGTTTGTGGTAAATTAAATTAATTAACCCCTAATCTAATGTCATGTAAAACTTCAGCAGATTTCCTGGGGGTTTTTATGCTCTTTTGGATCTCATTTTTCTTCATGTGTTCATTTATCATTTCTTGTGTCAATTCACTTTGATGCACATAAATCAAATGTAAAAGTTATTTGTTTTTTATTTCTTTGTATGTGTAGTTTACTTTGTATATGGTGTTACTACTAACATATGATATGAGTATAGCCCTATTAGAAAGTTATTAGTTTCATATTTTTTCTGTCAGTTTTCTGAATAATAAGTGCCACTCAAAAGAATGCAGTTATTTGTGACAAACTCAAGAGCAAAGACGAGTGGCTGTTAAATGAGCTTTGGTGCTCCAACATTCTCTTTAGTTTATTGCTGCCAAAAAGGTTAAGTTTACAATCACAAAAATACTGACTAGGTTTGAAAGAACAATAAGTACAAATTACCACACTTTCAAAAATCAATACATGCTGCCATAACACAGTTTTAATATAGGTGCAAAACACTAACATTTACCAGCACACTTGTTGCCTTGAACACTGCAGTCTTAAAATTTTGATTTATATATTGTAAAGGCTTGTGGAAAATAGATTAAACTAGGAAACTATAACTGTAACAGTGTCTGTTAATTTTATGCACAAGCCATTTTGATCATCTTTCTGGTATTTATTGTGGAAATGTGCTCCGTGACATAAAATGTAATTAATTATACATAAAAGTTAACTTTTAGATAATATTTTGTACCATCAGTGGGCTTCTCAAACAGTCACAAATGTGTTTTCAAACATCAAAAAAGTATTCTAAAATCTATTTCATGCTGTTTACCAGTGCCATGTATGACTTTTCCACGCAGTTTTTTTTCATGTTATATGTTATATATACATTAATCTTCTGTTAACTCAAAGAAATTTGATTTTGAAAGGTTTCCTTTTAAGTGTGAGGTTCTGCTATCCACCCAAGCAGAGCTAAACTCCAAGTCACAGAGATACTTGTTTACCAAATACCTGGGTATTTACATATTTGGGAATTCACTTTCATTTTTAAATTCATGTGTGAAGTGGGACGACTGTGGCTCAGGTGGTAGGAATTTGTCCCATAATCGGTGGGGTGCTGGTTCGAATCCCCACTCTGTTCATTTCAGACGTTGAGCCCTTGGGCAAGACACTTAACCCTGTTGCCTGCTGGTGGTGGTCAGAGGGCCCGGTGGCGCCTGCGTCCGGCAGCCTCGCCTCTGTCAGTTTGCCCCAGGGCAGCTGTGGCTACAATGTAGTAGCTTGCCACCATCAGTGTGTGAGTGAATGGGTGAATGACTGAATGTAGTGTAAAGCGCTTTGTGGTCCTCTGACTGAAAAAGCACTATACAAATGCAGGAAGAAAAAAAAAAGATAGACATTTAAAAAGAATTTAAATGTTTGTGAGGTTTGCTGTACTATTCTATAAAAAATGACGGTATGTCTTAATATGTAACATTTTTGAATTGAATCTTTTCATTTAGGTAAAATAAAAAAATGTAGGTCACCCATATTTTTCTAATCACACATACAGTTCTGCTTCACATTTAGCTCTCACCCTTATTTGCCTTTTCCATGCATGGGTTTAGAAATGAATTTTAAATCAAGGTATTTTTTCCCCAGCAAGGTTTATTCTCCCATCAGAGACAATATGTACTGTGTGAATCCTCGGGGCCTTTATTCATTCTTTGAATGTGCTTCCAAACAGGCCCTCAACTTCCAGAAAACACCACCCCTCCATCACCCCACCCGCTTCTCCTACCTTCTCTCTTGCTATGTAAATATTCCATGAGCCTTTGCCCCGCACTGTGAACCGACAAGTATCTGTCTCAAAAAACTCATCTTTGACAGCAGGTTGGATGACAGACTAAAACCAATATACAGTACCAGTACAATAAGGGGTATATCTTTCCTTGGAGAAACAGAAGGGAGTAAACAAGTCATGATTCTTACTATTATAGGTGTTGATCTCATCAAGTAATAAACGAGTAGACAAAAAGCAAGATTTATTCATTTTTTTCTGAAAAACTATAAGCTTTCGGTTTTTAATACCAGTTAGATTCATACCATACAAAGAGGCAAAAAATCATAATGAAAGAAAAGAGCTCTGGAAATATCCTCTATGCAGTCTCTTTTCGTGAAATGCATCCCTGTTAATCATGGAGATCATAGGTCAGCTATGTAATTATCAATTCTGAATATGCATAATAACAAACTATCTTTCCGACAAATCACCTGCCACATTTTAATTTCCCGTTCACAATTTATTTTACCCTGTGAGAAGTGTGAACTTCTGTACTAGGAGATGCCTTGAAGAGAGCTGCTTAATCATTAATAATGGAGAAAATACAAGTATAGCCTAGGGATAAAATACCGGTAACTCAACTATCTTCTGTAGCCTCTAGTCCTACTTATCAGTCATAAGTCATTGATCAGTGTATGTTAGCTTCACTATTAACCCTCTCTCATTTTCTCTACTGCTATTCTTCTACTTTTACAAAATGATTCCCAGATCCCAGGCGTTACTCAAACAACCTTCACAAGATTTAGTTGGATTTATATATGATCTGATCATTTGCACAAACCTTTCATCCAATTTATCTTTTCACTTTCACTACTGTAGGTAAAAATCTGACTCTAGTAAGACTTTTGCAGCTTAAACACTCATTCAACCAGTGGGTGCTTTGTGAGACGGACTCTGCATTAATACAGACATTCCCCTAAAGCTCTATCAGATGTATTGCGAAATGCTGTGCAGAGAATATTTGAGCATAAAAAGCACTATTTTTTTCAGTCATCCTGTTTGGGCCCCATTCTTTATATCTGAAATATAAAGCTCTTACACAGGCTGTTGGCTTTATCTGGCTTTTGTTGCTCCTTGGACAACATTGAGATACTGCTAATTGGAATTTCTACGATCAAATAATTAGCCTCCCTGGCAGACAATGGAGAATGAAATTCTCACATAATCACTAAATTGAAATGATAAAGTTTCCAAGTATCAGCTGTTGAGAGGGCAAACAGAATATCATACCACACAAAGTTTAGTTTTTGAATTATAGTATAAAACAGTTTTCTTCTAAAATTTCTAGATAAATATTCTGAATCAAAATGTTATGGAATACAGATACCTCACTTTAATGAAACCATCATTTTAAATATAAAATGGACCCGACTTATTTATTTTTTCAGGGGGGTCTGTTCCTCAGCATATATAACTGAAACCAGATATTGTCACGGTGTGACTTCCTCCAAGTCTGCATCACTTCCTGTCTCCTAATGTTTGTTAATTGTCATCAGCTGTCTCCTGTTTTCCCTTATTACCTTCCCATTGTTGTCCCAGCCCTTTTAAACCCCAGTTCTCCCTCAGTCTTTTGGCTCCTTCGTCTACTCACCTCCCTGTCATCCCCGCGTCTACTCTCCCTGCTCGCTACCGTGTTCTTCGTCTAGTTGTAAGTTTTTGATTATTGTTAATATGCTTCATAAGAACGCCAAACGTCTCTGTGCCTGGGGTTCTGTTTTCAACCCTTGACAGATATTTGCATACATTGTATAAAAAGTAGGGGTGTCAAATTATCGCGTTAATTGTGATCAATTAATTACTGCCATATTTAGCGCGCTATGTTTTTTAATCGGGTTAATCTAATTTTTTATCTTTAACTGTACAGTTTCTGCATGCGAGTTCCCTTTAAATAAAACCCGTTTTATGCACTGGGCTTCTTGAGGTTGAGTTTTTCAGGGTTAACCACACCCTAAAGTGGACATCGGTTGGCTGTAAACTCATCAGAAGATGACTGGCTTCCATCGTAGTGGGGAGGGCGAGGAGGAATGGTGAGTTGCGGACAGTGTTGCCAACAAGTTTTTAGACTCCTCTAGTGAGTTTTTATAAATAAAAGAAAGACTAGCGGCAAATCTAGCAAATTTTTATGGGGTTATTGGAAACTTTTGGGTGTAACGCTGTTACTCTTCTCACCGAGCAGTAGGGCGCTCTCCCGTCTCAGACCTCACAGCAGGCAACCAGTCGGCACCTCACACTGCAGCTCGCCTCCACCCAGCCGCCCAGGTCTACCGGTATGGGAAGCCATCAGTATCAAAAACGATGTGCATATTATGTGTTTTAACCCGTAACACAGTTGGACTCAGAAGATATTTACCCCACTGCGTCCAGAACACTAATGAATCGCGCATGCTCGACGCAGAAGGTTGCAGGGGCCACTTTGAACTAGTAACAAAAACAGCAGAATGTAAATGGCTGGGACTGCATCTGTTCAAGTCAATTAAATACAATAAACGACTTCATAATTTTTTTTTTATTACATGTATCAAACTATTGTTCTGTTAGGTGAGATAAAAAAGATTAATTAGATTAATTAATTACAGATGATAATTAATTAATCTCAAAGTTTTTTTTCTCATGACAGCACTAATAAAAAGGCAACCTTTTTCTCTTACTTTAGGTCATTAAGGTAACTTTCTGTCAGCTAGGTCAGAACGCACTGAGACAATTATATATGTTAAATGGCAGAATATTGAGAGGATATCCTACAGGAGAATTTGTTACACTTTCATACTTTTCAAAGTGAGAACTTTACATAAATATCTTAATTGTATAGAATTTTCTTGTATAACTTAGGTCAAATACTTTAGGCATTCTTTAAAAATCTTCTTGGAACAAATGTTAATACATAGAACCTGACAGAACTGGTGCAACCTAGTCAGGTTTGTATGCTCCCTTAATCTCACACACCTTTCAGCTCTGACCACAATTTTTTTATTTTTTATTCAGGATTGAGATCGGATTCTTGTGAAGGTAAAAAAAAAAAGAAGCAGATTTTGTTGTCTTTTGTCTTGGTCTGTCACATGAATTCCAGTAAAATGCACTGTTTTTAGAGCATAATTGAATCAATTCTATGAAAATGGAATGTACAAGTAAAAATCATAATACCATGCAAAAGTTCTTTTATTTCAGTAATTCAACTTAAAAGTGAAACTAACGTATTATATAAACCCATTATATGCAAAACATTTCAAGCCTTTATTTGTTATAATTTTGATGATTATGGCTTACAGCTTATGAAAATGCCACATTCAAAATCTCGGAAACTTAGAATACTGTGAAAAGGTTTGATATTTTAGGCTCAAAGTGTCACACTCTAATCAGCTAAATAATCCAAAACGCCTACAAAGGGTTCCTGAGTCTTTAAATGGTCTCTCAGTCTGGTTCAGCAGGAATCCTAATCTTGGCAATGCCCCATTGTACTTTTGGCAGGTGCCAAGTCCTGTTAGAAAATGAAGTCAGCTTCTCCAAAAAGCTTGTCTGTGGAAGGATGCATGAAGTGCTCCAAAATGTCCTGGGGTCTCATTTATAAACGTCGCATACGCACCCAATTCTCAGTGCCTACCATGCCTACGCACAGGTGTAAGCAATTTCCCCTTTATAAATCAGTCTTCTTGGAAGTTTGCGCACGTGAATTTGTCTCATATCCCGCCCTGAACACGCCCAAATCCAGCTATAAAAGGTCAATGCAAAGCAGGACAGGAATATTGATGCATATGAAGAAGAGGCTGCTGACCTGACGGTTGTGAAAAAAATCATCATTGACACCCTCCATAAGGAGGGAAATTCTCAAAAGGATTTTCCCAAAGTGCTGTATCAAAGCACATTAATAGAAAGTAACGTGAAAGGGAAAAGTGTGGAAGAAAAAGGTGCACAAGCAGCAGGGATGATCACAACCTGGAGAGGATCGTCAGGAAAAGCCCATTCAAACGTGTTGGGGAACTTCAAAAGGAGTGGACTGAGGCTGGATTTGGTGCATCAAGAACCATCACACACAGACGGATCCTGTACATGGGCTTAAAGTGTCGTACTCCTCTTGTCAAGCCGCTCCTGAACAACAAAAGATATCAGAAGCCTCTTACCTGGACTAAAGAAAAAAAGAACTCCAAATTTTGTATCTCATTTGGAAGCCAAGGTCCCAGAGTCTTGAAGAATGGAGAGGCACACAATTCAAGATGCTTGACGTCCAGTGTGAAGTTTCAACAGTCTGGGTTGATATGGGGAGCCATGTAATTTGCTAGTGTTGGTCCACTGTGCTTAAAGTCCAAAGTCAACCAGCCATCTACCAGGGGTCTCCTTTATAAACGTTGCGTACGCACAAAACGGGGCCTGAAACTGGCGTCACCACTTTCAAAGCAAAAGTTGTGATTTATAAAAAAGACTTGACGGGAAAATGTGCGCACCTGTACGCCAACTCTGACCCGTGCGTACGGACATTTTGAAGACAGGGGCAATTGACAACGCAGTTGGTGAGGTGGTGAACTGCAGCCAGACTGCATATTACTCCTCTCACACATATCATTTCACCTTACACCAAACATTAATTATGGATTCATGTTATAAACATCCAAACCAGCAATGATATCTATATTGTAGCTTTGCAGTGAGCTATAGCTCTTCTAAAAACACTTTTCAATATTAATATAAATACATAAAATTTATCTCAAAACCTTAAACTCAGATAAAAGGGCCGGGACTGTATGCCAATTAATAAATTGAATCATCTGTACCATATATCATTGATTGGCACGTTCATTGTGCCAAGGAAGGAAGCAATCAGTCTTATTGCTGCCAATAGAAATACCCCAACTACTTTCAAGCGTAATATTTGAGATGGATGCACTGGCGTTGCTAGAAGATTTTGCAAATGGAAGGATTAGGAGAGAACGAGTGTTCAGGGATCATGCGAACCTCCTTGCCCATGATGATGACTAGCTAATAAGCAGATTCAGATTCCATAGAGCTGTGCTCTTGGATCTCTGTGCTGAATTGGGCCCGGTTTTGGAGAGACCGTCCAGGCAGAACTGTGCCATTCCGGTCCAGCTGCAGGTGCTCACCACTCTGGGGTTTCTTGCAACTGGTTGTTACCAGCGGGAATTAGCCGACAGGTATGTGTCTGAGTGACATGATTCTTACTATTCTGCCCAAAGTCCCTTTTTGGAAATAATGCCTTCAAATATGTTATATTTACTACGTCTGGGATATCACAACCGTCCCTGAGCGCAATAATGCCTGCAGTCTTGGATGGGATCATTAAAATGAGCAGGCGATACATCAAGTTTCCATATACTGTGGGGGAGCAGGCCGAAATTAATTAATGCAATTTGCAGCAATGTCCGGTTTCCCAAACATAATCGGCGCAATTGACTGCACCCAAATTGCTATAAGGGCCCTGTCCGAGGAAGAATTTGTTTTCGTCAATCGGAAACATGTACACAGTATTAATGTGCAAATCATATGTGATTCACACATGATGATCACCAATATGGTGGCACGATGGCCTGGGTCAACACACGACTCCTTTATCTTGACACACAGCAGTGTAGGAAACAGACTGCAGGCAGGCGCTGTGCGTGATGGCTGGCTGCTCGGTAAGTCCTCACCGTCATTAGAAATGCTGGTTGTTGACGCCTGAATTAAACGTGTTATCACTTGCAGGTGACAGTGGCTACCCTCTCAGGAGCTGGCTTCTGACCCCGTTCCCAGACCCACAGACAGCAGAGGAAATGCGCTACAACTCCTGTCACAGTCCACTCCACTCAGTCCTGGAGCGTGCCATAGGCCTGTTAAAATGTAGGTGGCGGTCATTGGATGCCTCAGGTGGCAGACTATTATGCCACCCTACAAAGGTCTGCAAGATCGTGAGGGCATGTGGAATTCTTCATAACATGGCACTGAGAATTGGAATTCCCCTCCCTCCTGGCCTACCCCCTCCCCAGCATGAGAACCCCGACCCACAGCCGCCTCCTCCATGACAGGAAGCCTTCACCCAGGGAGCAAGGATCCGCCAGGATGTAATGCGGCGTTTGAGATAACGACAAGGTTCATTTATTAAAATGTTTTATTGTATCATTTAAGGTACCAATGGCTGTCACTATGTAGCACAGCACACTCTTTATTTCCTTTAATTCGTTTCTCACAGAATTGATGGCGCTTATGGTGTCTCTCTGTGTCTGCATCACAGCTTCAGTCAGAACCCGACCACTGCTGGATGCACCACGGGCACCGGCAGCACTGGTGCTGGGGGCAGCCGGACGCTGGGCAACCTCATCTTCCTCAGCCTCCTCATCCTCGCCACCTACCGACTGTGGAAGAGCTGAAAAGACATGGCATATTAGTCTGTCTCCTTAAAATATGCTCAAATTTGTTAACGTAGTCGCAAAATAAAATATATACAAAAGGTGCTTTACCGGGTTCATCTGTCGTTTCTGCCAGGTCGTTGTCGCCCTCCTTCTCTGACACAATACCGTACACGCTTGATGTTCCCATGATACTTGCCATCTTCCTGTCCAGTGGTGTCAGCTCGGGTGTACACGTACCCCCTCCAGTAGCAGACCCACTCTGGCGGTGGGAGGCAAGTTTTTTTTTGCCTCGACTTTGAGGTCCGACCACCTTTTTTTTAATTTCGGGTACCGTCCTGTCAGTTGCACTGACAGTCTGCACTGCAGACGCCACATGCTGCCACTCGCAGATCTTCCTTTTATTTGTGACACCACTGCTGTGTCCACCAAACAAAATGTCTCTTCTAGCCTCCACTTCACCCACTAGCGCTTCAATCTCCATCTCCGTAAAGTTTCTCTTCTTGTTTTTTTTTTGTTGTCGCCATATTTCCCCTCTTCTTCATATGCATCAATATTCCTGTCCTGCTTTGCATTGACCTTTTATAGCTGGATTTGGGCGTGTTCAGGGCGGGATATGAGACAAATTCACGTGCGCAAACTTCCAAGAAGACTGTGATTTATAAAGGGGAAATTGCTTACACCTGTGCGTAGGCATGGTAGGCACTGAGAATTGGGTGCGTACGCAACGTTTATAAATGAGACCCCAGGACATTTTGGAGCACTTCATGCATCCTTCCACAGACAAGCTTTTTGGAGAAGCTGACTTCATTTTCTAACAGGACTTGGCACCTGCCAAAAGTACAATGGGGCATTGCCAAGATTAGGATTCCTGCTGAACCAGACTGAGAGACCATTTAAAGACTCATTGCCAAGAGGAAGATGAGAGACATGAGACCGAACACTGCAGAAGAGCTGAAGGCTGCTATTGAAGCATCCTAGTCCTCCATAACATCTCAGCAGTGCCACAGGCTGATAGCATCCAAGCCACGCTGCGTTGAGAAAGAGTAGTAGATATGCATGATTATACTTTTCAAAGATCTGACATTTCTGTTTAAAATCATTGTTTTATTGATTTCATGTAATATTCTCATTTTCTGAGATTTTGAATTTGGGGTTTTCATAAGCTGTAAGCCATAATCATCAAAATTATAACAAGTAAAGCCTTGAAATATCTCGCTTTGCATGTAATCAGTCTATATCATATATTAGTTTCACCTTTTAAGTTGAATTACTGAAATAAACTTTTGCACGATATTCTAATTTTTTGAATTTCACCTGTATAGTGTCACATCGGCAATACTACCAAGACATGGCCCTAAACTTAAGCTGACAAGCTGGACCAGGATAGTATTTATCAGAGAAACAATCAGAAGGTCCATGGTAACTGTAGACAAGCTGTAGAGATCCACTGCTTCTAAACGTTTGAAGGAAGGTGGTCTGGTTGAACAAGATCAAACTGAACACAGGTGGCCTACAAATAGAAAGCTATGTGGGACTGAAACTAATTAATCATTACCCACACCCATTTAATTGTAATCATAGAAGCAATGTTCTGTTGGAACAGGGGAGCTGGTTAGTTGTCATTCCATGGTTTATGGCTCCTCACTACCCATCGACTCTGCGTTGTGTTGTTTTTTTTAATAAAGAGGCTCTGGTTGATCAGTGTACATTTATTTCCTGCATGGAAATTTAATGGTGTCAGGTCAATACCAATGGCTGCCTAAACACATCTCCACAAAGCACAATACAACAGAGCATCCCGTTAGCATTCCACTTTAGCATACAGAGTATTTTACAACATTAAACATTAGAAAAGCACACAAACTGATTTCAGGCACATGCCCAATAAACACTTAATACACTCTGTCTGTCAGTTGAGAAAACAAGCTTTATGTATCAATAATACTTATCTACACTGCTTCACATAACTGGTCACACCAAAATGGAGGAGCGCTGTTTCACCATTGTGACATTTAAGGCAAGTGGAATGAAGCAATATAAACACTAATATGTCTGTTAAAAGAAGTTCACTACTTAGTCCTTGAAATGAGTCCTTGAACGATCAACAAGCTTGCTTCCTTTTTATCCTTGTCTGGGATAGTCTTGTGTTTCAGCGTTTGGGTCTGGCTATTGGCTTCACATTATGACAGTATTGACTCAGGAAGGCTGCATGCAAATGGATGCCAAAGTTTTCAGATATTTATTTCTCAAAAATATTAGAAAATCATTTACAGTTTTCATTTCACAAATTTCCATTTATTTGTATTGGTCCATCACATATTAATTCTTAAAAAAAAAAAGCGTTTATAACATTACAAAATGTGAAAAAAATGGAATAGGGGTTATAACGAAATGTGTTCAGTGCTCCCAATTGCACATACAATGAGTATTAAACACAGTACATTGCCCAATTGTCTGTCATTCATCACAATTGGTTTGAAGACAAATGTCAGTGTTAAGCAGCTTGCAGACAGATTGCAAGATAAAGACTACATAGTTTCTTTAATAGTAAAGGGTGGGAAAAGTGTTTGTAGAATTATTCCTAATGTTATACATTTAGATTTGGATACTTCATGATTTAAAATCTTGTATGTCCACTTTTAACTGAAAACATACTTTGAATAGTCAGTCTTTGTGAAGAAAATTGCTTTGCTGTGATTTGACTTTAAACGTGATACTTGAATTATTTAATACCTTAACTGAATAATTAGAATAAAGGTTCAGACGTTATGTTGTTGTTGCACTAAGTGTTATGAAAAGCTACTGGAGGTGGCCCAGGCAGAACTCTTATGTAATGTTTAGTAGTAGAAGAGCTTTAAACACTGCTCTGTTATAAGATAATGGGAATGAACCAACATGTTCTTTCATCACACTAATTGCGGTTTTAATGGGAGTACATCCAATCTGAATTACAGTTTTACTGTTTGATTCTGACAGATGTGAGGAAGAAACTTAGTTTGCAGGAGATTGGAAAATATTTTTCCTCACACCTCATTGTTTAATGGTGCTTGAACACGCTGCTAACAATACAAGCACACGCATGCCACATTCTACTCCAATAAAGGCAAACATCCTAATTGTTGACTGTCATTTTTAACACTAGAGAGCTCAATCATTTTGTTGGAGACCACCTTGTCTGAGGAGCAATTGCCTGCCTCATCCTATCCAGGGTAATGAGACTGGCTGAAAACTGCCTGCACCACTGCTTTCCTGCAGCCCAGCTGTCCCCTGTGATATCCATCTCCTGAGTTTAGTCTGGCTTGTCAATCTGAGCTTGAGGTAGACTCTGCCTCTGCTGATCGCATCTGCTCACAGAGCTGCTTTCAGCAATGGGAACGGTCATGGTAAACTGTGTTTGTGTCATCACAACCAGACAGTCCATTTAAATTGCGACACACAACTTTATAGGGAATTTCCACCTCTAGCTTTTCAGGGATATAAGATGAATGAGCGTATACAGATATACTGCGTATACTGTTATTCAGGAGAATGGGCTTTACCGATATGTTGTTTGGAGAACTATTTGATTTAAAAAGATGTTAAAAGCTAATCATACTTCATGCAATGTCAAAGTTTTTTGCACATCAAAAAAAAGTCTGCTTTTCTCCTATTTAATCGTTTCTGCAGCAAGTGACTTTTATTGAATAGGAATGACAGCTGGTGTAACTCACTCCCCTTCCATTACACATTAGAGCCTGTCACAACTTGTCCATCCCTACAGTCAAGAAGCTAGAAGAAAGCGGAATTTTTTGGTGCCAAAAAGTGAAATGCATTTTCTATTACACTAAAAGTGCACTTTAAAATATTGTTTATATTACTCCAATGAAGATGGTCAGTGAAATCTAGGTTCTGTCTATTTCCACATTTCTTCCTAAACGTTTGAGAGGCAGCCAGTGAAATTTTCTATCAAAGCAAGTCTCTGCTTCTCTTCCCCTTAATTTGAAAAGATGTATCCACAGTGATTGATGAGGCAGTTATTCTGTATAGGTCTTGCTATGACCATGTACTTCCTAATGTTTACAAAAACAAAACAAAATTATACTGTTGTCTTCTCTCATCTGAATGTTTCTGACTTAGCTACTGTTTGAATATGTCAGAACAATAGTGCTGGTCCCCTCACAAAAGTGGGAGAGGATGGGGAAGAAGATCAGAATTTCCATTTTCAGATCAGATTATGTATCATTGTAGTACTGGTTGAACACATCTATTTAGAATTGTATATACCAAGATAAAATTGTTTAAATAGCCAGAATATACTGAATCAATCATGGAGCCATTATATTTTTCTTATTTATGGGGCTCACTTGCCGTACGATAGGTTTCAAATATCCTTACTTCAGTTTTGTTTGCAGATCATACAACTCTCATTTATGCCTATTCAAACTTTGATTCACTGAATGTAATTGCTGATTTAAAATAAAGATATAATTTAAAAAAAACGATTTTCTTCTCTGCACAAAGCTATGCACCAAAGAATTACCCAACCCAAGCTTTTTTTTTTTTATTCATCTACCAAATTTCTTCAGGTTTATTATTGATAAGAATCAAAAAACATATTGACTGAGTATGCAATAAATGTAAAGTTTTTTCTTATTTTTCATGTTGTAACATAGCTTGGCAACTCTTCATAAACCAGGGTTGCCACCCCATCAAACTCAGATCCTTTCAGAAACACAGGATTCTCATGTATATTAATATGTTACATATGTGTGTGTGTGTGTGTGTGTGTTTTAAATGCACAAAATTTTATATATGCTGGAAATAGTGTCATGTAAACTGGCCAATAAGTACTGATAAAGAAAACTTCAAAACAATTCTTGGGTCTGCTTTCTTGTTGTCTCTACAATGTGATATGTGTTTCTTTTGGTCTTTTCTTCATTTTGTTTTGCTAAAAAAAACGACTTAAAAACTAAACATATTGCAACACAACACTGAAAAACTAGAAGGTGACTTGATGACTTGATCGGTATAGAAAGTTGTCAATTAAGTTGCACTTACAAAGCTAGCAGGGTGTTCCAGGGTAGCTTGCAGAGTTACGGCCACCTATGGTGTCCTGTACATGTGCATTAACAGGAAGCTACTTTACATTCCCCCCGTGAGTAGTGGGGTGTATTAATGGGGTAATCTCTTGAGTACATCTCTAAGGAATCTAGTGAGGAACACCACTAAGAAGTCCTATCTTTTCCTCTGGGGGCCTTTCCAGGTGTGCTAATATGATATCAGAGCTTTCCGAATAATTTATTTTGCATAGCGAGACCAAGAGAGATGAATTGTAGAGGTCTCTCAGTTTAATGACAAGCCATCTTCTCCATTTCTCAGGTCCCCATTCATTCAGACAACTTGATACACATTTACTCCAACCAGGTCCCCAGCATGACGATGACCCATCCATCAGTCTGTCATGCGTTACACAAGCCAATCTGTTGGGATGATAAATGATAAGCAGGAGCTCAGTGCTGCTGGACCTGTCAGAGAAAATCTTGGATGGGAGGTATGATGGGGTTGCCACACCAAAAGCTTGGTGTGGGCTCACAGCAGGTACAGACCACAGGATCCAGTGCCACCAATTAATGTCTGTCTTACTCCACCCTGGATATCAGGAGAGTGCTGCACACCATGCAGGCATAGTGCTGCCCCGGCAAATAACAGCCGAGCAAATGTGCTTTACTCTGGGGAACATGAGAAAAGATGCAAGGTATTATGTGAATATCAAACAACCAACAGCGACAATTAGTCTAGAGATCCTTTGGGAACCGGGGAAAAGAACTTTGAACACACACAAAAGAGAAAAACTATTATTTTATTTTTTTTACAAATTTTATATACACTCAAAATGGAATCCCTCTAAAGATATGAGACCTTTATAATTACAGATCAAAATAATTTTCTCACATCCCACTATCTCCCCTCAAACACATCCAACACCATCTCAAAGAAGACTTGACAAAAACACTTTAAAAGGGCACTGATCTAAACATGATAAACCTTGAAGCCGCAAAGAGAGGAAGTCCTTTACCTTCCCCCCTCTCCACCAAGCATGCTGTTCTCTCTGCCCTCTGCATCGCTATAGCAGCTCTGTGTAAATATCAACCATCTGGAAAACCCTTAGACAGCAGAGGGTGCCAAAGCTTTTCCATGTCGGTGCATTTCACAGGCACACAGAATCCTGCTGCCTTTACAGATCCAGGTTTAGACTAAACATTTTGTTTCTGTCACATTTAGCAATGTCCAACATTTCAATCATAACAACTGAAGGCAGTGAACAGGGGGAGGGAAGCTTCATGAAAATGCAGCAACCTGTCCCTGCCTGTTGGACAACCTGTAAAAACAGCATTATGAAATCCCTCTGAGCTGTGATCTGTTTTTTTGTTTGTTTGTTTGTTTTTTTCTTGGTTGACTGCTGTGTGATAATAGGTGCATCTTAATATTTTGAAATGTCAATGTATTTTTTTATTATTATTTCTGTAATTTAACATAAAAAGTCAAATTCATTATGTAAATTCTTTACACAGAATGATATAATTGCATTGTGAGTGTAGTTGTGTCAATGTTGATGTTTCTGGTTTATAGCTAATGAAAACACAAAATTACCAGAAAACACAAAACAAACAAAAAGAGTTTTAATACAGGAATACACAATCGTGAGGAAGACTGCTGACTTGACAGACTAGCAGGAGTCCTTAACACATTCCACAATAAGGGCAAACCACAAAAGATCATTACTTAAGAAGCTAACTGCGAGTACTATATCAAAGCATATTGATATAAAGTTGACTGAAAGGACAAAGAACGGTCAAAAGAGTTTCACAAGCAACAGGGATAAACTAAGCTTTGAGATGATTATGATGCAAACCACATTTTGGATGCATTCACAAAGCTTGGGTTGCACAGGAGATGATCCTTCAAGAGTCACCACACTGACATATTTGGGACATTGGTTAAAATTGTTGCATTGTTTGTTTTAAACCATTCCTTAACCAGAGACAAGGTCAGACGCCTTTTGCCTGGGCTAAGGAGAAGAAGAACTTAACCGAAGGTCTCTTTTAAGGTCAAACTAAATTTTGCATTTCATTTAAAAATCAAGGTCCGAGATTCTGGGGGAAAAGTGGATAGACGCAGAGTCAACATTTCTTTAGTAGGGAGACAGGGGATGGTTGTATCACAGCTATAGTTGTAACACTCCCAGTTTGACCAATCAGAAACAAGCTATGATGATGTCATCAATGCAGTCTATGCCCATTTACAAAATGAGCACACTTGAAAAGCCACATGTCTCTGTTTTGAAAACGGTCTATTTTAAGTATAGAGTGCATATACTGTACAGTACAAGGACATACCTTTCACAAGGCCTACATTTCTATGTTAAAAACACTTTTCTCTGTTTTGAGATATTTAAATGTTTCTGAATTCTGGGCTGATATTAACTCCAAGCCATAATCATCAAAAATAAACAGGAAAAAATGTCTAAAATACATCACTTGGTGAGGAATTAATTGATTTGTGAGTTTATTTTTTTGAATTGAATTAAGGAACAAAATTAGCATTTCAGTAAAATGCTAATTTACAAGATCCATCTAAATATCTGACCTTGCAGCTCACTGGAGAATCAAAAGGTTATGTGCTAAAATAACTGTGTAAAATACCTTTTTCCTCAAAATGGGACTATACTCCTCCATACCACTGCAATTTACAGGTTACCACTGTAGATGATACCGTCTTAGTATGTAAATCTAACAGAGGAGGGACTCCCATTCAACAACTGTCATGGGAAACTGTGAGAATAGCATGTGACAGAATAAATACAGTCAAAAAAAGAATAGGATTATGACAATCTGCTACATTTTCTCACACCTAAAAATTGCAGGAAGCTAATTGTTTGTTTTGAGGCCATCACAGACCCATAGTGTGTCTGCATCTGCTCACATCTCATTTGTTTTCGCAGTACCGCTGCTTAGGTGAGTAACATTATCTCCTGGTGGTGCAGCCCATCATTCCAAGCACCCACTCGCTGAGCTGTCTGTAAGTTAATTCTGTCTGCTAAAAATGAGCATCTGTCTGACATTTAAACCACAGGGAGCCCTTGATATGTTGGCAGCCGGAATAAAGAGCATGCACCGTGAAGGTATAGAGAGAGCTATGTAGCTGCATAATCTGAAGATTGTCTCCAAAATCTTTAGCTTCGAGTGCCAAATGAGCTTGCAAAGCAGAAGGCTGGCCAGCACTTCAAGTGACAGATGCCTGATATGTTTGGCATGGATTAGCTAAAAGCTTATTTCCGTACTTTTTCTGTCACTGTGGAGCTTAGGTTTTTCAGACAATGAGCCGTTTTTCCAAACTCTGTGTAGACTGTGAAGCGTCTAAGCAACAGGAACAAGAATGGTCCAGCTTCCACTACTGAAGAGCCAGCATGTTGGTGCTGATAGAATCTGTAACACTGTTCAATATTTAATATTTACCATGTTTCCAATTTTTAAATCCCTGTGAATGACACAGAAAACCTGTGAAGATCTATAACTGAAACCCACCGTCTTCTGTTTGTTTCACTCACACTGAGGAGCAACAGTAATCTAAACACGTAACCAACCGCATGGTTAAATACTACTGTAAATTAAACAAAATTGACTGCTATTTTTTTTTCAAACCAGATTTAAACACACATATATTAAATCTTGAGCATTTATGCAAAGTAAAAAACTCCATCCACCTCACATAATATTCCATCCAGCATCGCCCACAGTGATGGCCAGTCAAATTGGATTAAACTGAGGTTGCTCGGGGCTTCTCTGCAGCTGCTCTTGTTTGATATGGGGTTTAGGTGTGCTGCAAGTGTTAACTTGGCTAGACTTAAAAGACCTACAGAGATACATTAATATTTTATTTAAACCACGACTGCGATGCTAATGAGTCATCAGTCATACAACCAAACGAAAAAGGGCATTATCATAGCTGACAATTAACCAGGCTCACTTTTTACGTTGTTATCTCTGGACATTGATGAAATTATTTCAATTAAGGTTTTCTTTGTCTTTTAGTGCTTTTCATCATAGGTACAGATGAAATAAAAAACATTGGAAAAATATATATACAATCAAAATGTATAGCTTTATATGGTTCTTTATAAATTGAGGTAATTTTCATATACATATTCATATACATATTTCTATATCTGTTTCAATGTCTGACTCTTGTTCCGTGGCTTATAAAAATTTCGAATAATATTAGAATCATAAGAGGTCACCCCATGAAAATATATTCATTGTGATGGGGGACATAAACTATGCTAAGCCTGGATTCTGTCAAGATTCAGCAAGCCAAGTGACATAGGCAAAAATGTAAGTTTGTGCAAAAGTGCCTCAAGAACCACAAGTGGTTCCTAGGACTAGCTTTTACCACAGATACAGCAGTATTGATCATATGCTTTAGGCCTTAAAATTATTTGTACCAGCGATCCTTGCAATTTGGTGATGTCCTATAGTAATGACTTTCCAACAGCTAATAACATACATCTTTTGTAATGTTCTTTTTTATGTGTACTTGGCAAATCATTGTAAAATTTCCCCAAAAGTTTGTGTTGTCAGCAATAAATCCCACATTAGTTTAGGACTGTAATTTTAATTTCATTAAGTATTGAGTTTAGCTTTCAGCATCACATATCTTTGCAGACATGAGCAGGATTATATCTGATTAGCATTAAAAAACATTTTACCAGTTTATACATCTTTCCTCTCCATTTTTCCCATAAAGACCAGATGTGTGGAGTGAACCACTAATGTTTGTCTTGTCAACAAAGTTACTTAATTTGGTAGGTTGAGAATTTTTTTTTTGTTTTGAGAACCGATATTGGATTTTCAGAGACAGTGAATTAGTTTTGGAGGTCAAAAATGACCTGCTGTTTAAAATAAAATGATCTTTTCATAAAATATTTGTTGTGTTGGTGAAATTTACTCATAATCCTATGCTCTGCCCCTCACAACCATATGGAGCTGTGGGTAGTGACAACATTTTGGATAAAGGTGGAAGAAAGGATTTTTCTCCTAAGGGTAAGCCAGAATATAAGGGACTCAGAGGGGTTCCATTGCTCCTCCATATTTGAGAAGTGTCCATTGATGTGTTTTGAGGTTGTGCCAAGCATGCCACCCGCATGTATGCCTTGTTTGGGTCAGTTCCAAAAGAGACATAACCTGTGGGCAGTCTGAAACGACTAGAGAAATTGAGCCGTTTGACTATGATGGTAAAGCCTTGGTCTCTTCTAAGGAAATAAGAGGCCTGGAGGAGGGCATGTGTTGATAGCTGTGCTTAGACCTCTTCCTCTTAGGATTTAGTAAAGCAATACATAACCTAATACATGAATGCGTGTTTACTGCTCCCGCCTCTTTAGTAGCAAATTATGCACATTCTTCATTACCTCATGACATCAAAAAAATAATCTGGGCATGTAGGCAAGCAAGGCAACTATATTTGTACAGCACACTTTCAAAAACAAGGCAATTCAAGGAGCTTTATATCATTAGGGGATATAATAAAATAAAAGCAGCAATAAAAGTATAAAACACAACATTAGAGACACAAAACATATGACATCATAGCTATTTACAATCACTCCAAGGCAGCTCTAAACAGATGGGTTTTGATTTAAAGAAAACTTTGATTTAAAGGAACTCAGTGTTTCAGCAGTTTTGCAGTGGTCTGGAAGTTTGTTCAAGATATGGGGAGCATAGAAACTGAAAGCTGGTTCTCCATGTTTGGTTCTAGTTGTAGGGATGATTAGTAGACTAGAGTTGGAAGACCTGATTTGTCTAGGGGGTTGGTATTGTGGCAACAACATTTCCACATACTAAGCCATTCAATGATTTATTGACTAGCAAAGATATTTTGAAGTCTATTCTCTGAGCTACAGGGAGCCACTGAAAGGATGTTAGAACTGGGGTTCGTTTCCCGGTTCTAATGAGGATGCGAGCAGCAGTGTTCTGGATCAGCTTCAAGTGTCTAATTGACTTTTTAGGTAGACCTGTGAAGACATGTTGCAGTAATCAATCAGACTAAAGATAAACGCATGGATGAATTTTTCAAGGTCCCGTTGTGACATTAGTTATTTAATTCTAGATATGTTCTTCAGGTGATAGAAGGCTGACCTTGTGATTGCTTTTATGTGACCCTGGAGGTTTGGGTCTGAGTCCATTGCTTCACCTAGATTTCCGGCCTGATCAGTAGTTTCTAGCTGTATTAACTGAAGCTATGTGCTGACTTTTGATTGTTATTTTTTAGGACCAAACATAATTACTTTAGTTTTGTTTCTATTCAGCTAGAGAAAATTATGGCACATCCATCCATTGATTTGCTCAATGCATTCAATTAAGGTTTGGATTAAATTGGAGGGGCCCCAAAATGGAGTTCTGGGGCACTTCACTTGTGATTTATGTCTGTTCTGATAAAGACAAATTGCCTATTGACTCAAAGAAGTTCCTGTTCTTAAGGTCAGACTCGAACTACCAAGTACTGTACCAGAGAGTCCGACCTAACTCTCCAGTGGTTTCAATAATATATCATGATCAACAGTATAAAATGCTGCACTGAGGTCCAAAAGTGCCAGTACTGTGGTTCTATCACAGTCTGTATTTATGCAGATGTAACTGAACACTTTGACAAGGGTAGTCTTGTGTCCTACAGAAACCAGACTGAAAAATATAAAAATGGATGGTCATTGTTAGGAAGCTTAACTGTTGAAACACAGCTTTTTCAATAATCTTGCTGACAAATAGAAGATTAGAGATTGGCCTGAAGTTCTGCATTAACATGTTGTCCAGGTTGTTCTTCTTTAGTAGTGGTTTGATAATGCTGTTTTTAAAGCCTGGGTGAAGACACCTGACAGGAGAGTTGACTATTTGAATCAGATGTAAACATGTTCTACAGTTCTACAAACCAGATATTTACACACATTGTCTGAAATAAAACCAGGCTAAATTATTCTGTTCAATTCCCCCCCCCAAAAAAAGAAAAATATACATATATTTCCTAAATAGCAGAACAATGAAAGAGATTTTTAAGACAATAGCTTCTTACTTTTCACAAACTCAGCAGCTTATATAAACTAAGATTATTTTGCCTTTAAAGGTCTTGTTCTTTTTTAAATATGATTGTTCACTCAGAGTTCCATATGCATGCTGCTTGTGAACATTTTCTCCAACCCCTATTGCCTACATTAGCCACAGAAAGGAAATAGACAGCTAAAACAAGCAAGTCAGTAAAGGCCAGTTTTTCTACGTCACAGAGAAAGTAAATAGTATTTATGGTCCCGCCCACCTTGGATTTCAACCGCCCACGGGAATGCTATTAGCTTTTACAGCCAGGAGAAAGCAGAGGGCGTCTGATAGTAGAAACTAACCATAAGCAACTTCCCAACATGTCGGAACATGCTCGTGCTTGTGTTATTTATAGAGAGATGAAGAGGTGAGAAAGAAACAGTTGGAATGTTTCTGCTTGACAGGTAATTACCCTTGCTTGATTAATATTTGTTTTGTTTTTGTTTGTTTTTTGGTGTTGGTATTACAGTAAACCTCCGCAGCGCGTGCGATCATCCGTGCACTCACAGCTAATGTTGTAATATGTGGTTACTGTTTCACCAAAGTTTGTTTTCTAAGTCGCATCAGCTGATTATCTTTGGCAGTTGTTACGCCAGTAGCGCAGGCAAAACAGGGAGGAGGGCATTGGAGGCGGGGCTTGAGTGCATCGTAGAGGGAGGTGGAGTGATGTGAAGCTTGTTTTGGTTTTCATGCAAAGTCAGCTCTCCTCTCTGAGTTACCTACTGCAGCTTTAAATCTGCGTTAATACATTATTCCTCTAGGATGACTGGTACACTTCACAAAAGTGATGAATTTGTGGAAATATTCAAGCAACACCTCAAGACATAAGCCAAGAACCTAACATTTGGGAACATATACCTCTTCCAAATTGAAAGTGGGCCTTAGCATTCCATAAAATTAGTTACGAAATGGTTTAAGAAAAACAAAGTCTATGTTTTGGAGTTGCAATCCCAAAGAACACTTAGTTAGGTTTTTCTTTGTATATTTTCTATGTATGTATGTATGTATGTATGTATGTATGTATGTATGTATGTATGTATGTATGTATGTATGTATGTATGTATGTATGTATGTATGTACGTACGTACGTATGTATATATGTACGTACGTATGTATATATGTATGTATATATGTATGTATATATGTATGTATATATGTACGTACGTACGTACGTATATACATATGTACGTACGTACGTATGTACGTACGTACATATGTATGTACGTACGTACATATGTACGTACGTACGTACGTACATATGTATGTACGTACGTACATATGTATATATGTATATACATACCTACCTACCTACCTACCTACCTACCTACCTACCTACCTACCTACCTACCTACCTACCTACCTACCTACCTACCTACCTACCTACCTACCTACCTACCTACCTACATACATACATACATACATACATACATACATACATACATACATACATACATACATACATACATACATACATGCATACATGCATACATGCATACATACATGCATGCATGCATACATGCATGCATGCATACATACATACATACATACATACATACATACATACATGCATACATGCATACATGCATACATACATGCATGCATGCATACATGCATGCATGCATACATGCATGCATGCATACATGCATACATGCATGCACTTGGTTCCACTTTTGTTACACTTAACAGCACTGGTTAATGTGTATGGTGGAACTCAAATTGGGACTGTTGTTAGACTGATGATCATATTGCTTGATTAATGACAGGAAAGATTGAGAAAGTTGGATTGCATTCATAATTTAATTTCAGAGATGCAGTTGGTCAGAGCAGAGTGAATTATTGTAGTGATGGATTTTGGTGCAGATGGAGAGTAATAACGGGGGTGAACACCATTAGTTGTATGTTTTTACTAAGAGGAAGCATGTAGAGGATAAACAGAGGAGACTAAACACTGTTTCTCATGGGGGCACCTTGGTACTGATGAGTGATAGATGAGGTGTGGTTGCTGATGTGACAAATCATTGTCGGTTTGTAAGATATGACCTCAAACAGGAGAGGGCACAACCAGTCATATTGAGGTTGGATTCAACACAGCGAGAAGCATAGTGATGGTGAGGGTTTTTGAAAACTGCTGTGAGGTTGATGAACATGCTGATGAAACCTAAGCCTTTGGAGACAAGGGGGTTACTGGTGACTTTAGGGAGGGCTGATTCTGGTCTAGGTTATGAGCGAAAACTGATGGAAACAGTTGAAAGTTGTCACTTGAGATGTGTTTGGCTTTGAATTGAGAGGAAACAACATGAGTCACTTATTTCTGAAAAGGGAGATTAGAATTTTGGAAAAAGTAATGTGGTTTTACCGTGGTTGTGCTGTCAGTGAGGAGTCTAGTTTTTTTTTTTGCTGCTGATACTTCAGCCAGTTTGAGCATTTAGTTGACTAAAGGATAAAAAAGGATGAGTTAATGATGATGGCCAGGAAGCATTTATTTTACTGCAAACAAACAATTTCAATGCACATTATAAATAAAGCCAGTAGTGGAAGTTTTATATTTCCTTTTGACCCATTTAAGCATCGATATTTCTTGTCAATATTATTTAACAATATATTTGTAATGTTGGAAAGATTTATCTTTTTTCCTTCTTCCTTTCTGCTCTATAAAAATGGCATCTGGTGCCTGGCATAAAATCATAATGAAATTCTTGGGTTCATCAATGTTAAGGTTTTTGCTATAACAACAGACATAAGAGGGAATAGCAAAGGATGAAGGCTAAGAACAGCAATATGAAGAAAGGATGAGTTGCTATTGCCATGGTAACAACTGCAGCTTGTGAGCTGCTGTGCAAAGCAGCAGAACATCTGAAAGGAGAGATTTTATGATATAGTCTGACCGATCTCTGTCCATAGAGCAAAAAAATAATAATTTTATATTTAATAGAGTCAAGAAGGTATTCGAGTTTTGTTGAGTTTTGTTGATGAATATTCACTTGTAAACTGCAGATGATAAACAGAACATTTTCAAATTTATCTGATTTTCTAGTTCGAACTATGGGCTATTAATCAAGTTCCTCTTAAGTCAGTGACACTCAGAAAATAGGAGAGAGGTGTGGGAAGCCGTTTCACAATGCATTTCTGCTGTTCTCACTTTTTTTTACCTGTTACCATGGGACCAGCGATAAACCTGATAAAAACAAATACAAAGGGTTGCTTGTACACAAATCAGTGGTTAGGGTCAGGAGTGGAATATAACTTATATGTTCAGACTGTTGGGAAGATTCATTGATGTAAATTCAGTTTGTATGAGACAGAATGATTTCTTGAATTATTTCTGTTGAAAGTACTTTTCCCGTGTTGGTGGTTTTCTAAGTGCAACATGACAGCACTGATCCTTGAGATGTTTGGAATGTTGTAAAAATGTTTGTACTGGAAAATATTTAAAATGAGGATAAACTTTATAAGAAACTTACCATGCCATACCATTTTATTTATATAGCACTCCTAAAAACAACATGGGAGTTGACCAAGGTGCTGAACAAAAGAAAGGACAAATAAATACAAAGAGAGAAAGAAAGAAAAAAAACAGTATAGAATAAAACAGAGTTAAGTTGAATTGAATGCTAAATAATAAAAATGAGTTTTTAGGTAGGATTTGAAGATGGAGAGAGATGAGGAAAGTCTAATTGAAAGAGGTAAATGGTGATGGAGTGCAAGCTGAAAAGGCCCGGTCGCCATGGGACTAGCAACTTGTTCTACTAACATATGCAGTAATGTATGAGAAAAAAATAAGTATTTATATCCCATCTAAATTTTGGATTTTGTGACATTACAATATCAAACTTGGAATGTCATGTGTACGGTGTACATTTTAGGACATCCTCAGCGGTCAGACTCAGGTGTCAGACATCACATGATAAAGCATCAGGTCTCAGGAAAAGCGGAGTCAGACGAAAAGTTCTCAGACGAAAAGTTGTCAGAGTCAGGTCTCAGACATCAAACAAAAAAGAGTCAGGTCTCAGACATCAGACAAAAAAGAGTCATGTCTAATAAAATAAATAAATAATAATAAAACGGACATTAAAAATTAAATAAAATCAAATAACAAATATAAGCCGACAGGTTCATTGGATATAATTTGAATAAAATTCAATAGCTGATATACATCAGAAGCTGAAAAATATCCCGCGTCGTCATGACATGATATGCCATCAAAATGCGACCGTCATACGCAGCCTACTGTCTACTGAGAGCCGGTGAGAGCCGCGCTCCCGCGGTGGGAGCGGGAGCTCGCACGAGTTAGTGCGATAGGAGCTTGATCAGTTTGGTCACATTTTTTCTAAAGAAAATGTGCCATGGAGAGTTTCCATAGTAACAAAAAACAATTAACTTTAGCTTCATGTCAAACTAAATAAAAATAAAAACAACGTAAACAATATAACACGTTGTTGGCTTTGACATTAAAATTTTGGCAAAACAAACCAGATAAATCAATAAAATTGTTGGAAAATAATTTATTTTAATCTACATAACTTGTCCCTTTACATTCAATGCAGCATAGTTATCTTACGCTATTTTAAATTAATATCAAGGCTATAGCATAGACACATCCAATTCTTAGCCAAAAACATATTTGAATTGCAAATATTACATCCAGGCTTACATATTTTGACCATTTAAGACAAACGTTTCACACAACTTCTGAAATAGAAAACACAGTAAGTCTCTGGAGAAAATTATAGAAATTAAATGGAGGGAAAAATCTGCTAAAGTATTTAACAAGGATATTTGTGCTTTTTCAATGTCGATAATGTTGGATTTGCTGAATTTTAAGCCGCAATCGTTGTGAGTTACGTCGAGAAACAGTGTTGCCTAACTCGTGCGCGCTCCCGTGGCGGCTGATCAGTTTTTGGCAGACCATCACTTTTTGGCACAACACCGGCTCTCAATAGACAGTAGCCTGCGTATGACGGTCACATTTTGATGACGTATCATGTCGTGACGACGCGGGATATTTTTCAGCTTCTGATGTATATCAGCTATTGAATTTTATTCAAATTATATCCAATGAACCTGTCGGCTTATATTTGTTATTTGATTTTATTTAATTTTTAATGTCCGTTTTATTATTATTTATTTATTTTATTAGACATGGCTCTTTTTCGTCTGATGTCTGAGACCTGACTCTGATAACTTTTCATCTGAGAATTTTTCGTCTGACTCCGCTTTTTCTGACTGCGATTTTCCTGAGACCTGATGCTTTATCATGTGATGTCTAACACCTGAGTCTGACCGCTGAGGATGTCCTAAAATGTACACCGTACATGTGATACACTAACACAAAAGAACATATAATTGTGAAGCAGAGGGAAAGGAAGACATAGTTTTGAGGGATGGTTCATTCATCTCTGTGTTTCTATTCATCCCCCTCCCAGTTCTCCAATGTAAACCTCACTGCGATCAAATCTAATCAGAAATCACCTAATTAGTAAACATCCATCCAGGTATTATTTATACCTGGTCATCTTCAGGGTTGTGGGGGGACTTTGCCTATTTCAAACAGTCATTGGGGCCAGAGATGGGATACACCCTAAACAGGTTGCCAGTCCATCAGAAGGTAACACATAAGACAAATAGTTTAGAGAAAGTAAATAATCCAAGACTCTTGTGCTTGGACTGGGAGAAAGCAAGGGTACCTGGAGAAAACCCACACATGCATGGGGAGAACAAGCAAAGTTAATGCTGAGAGACACAAGTGCAGGATTCCAACTAAGGACATTCTTGCTCTGAGGCAACAGTGCCAACAACTGTACCACCATGCAGCCCTTAACGAATAAACAGACATATCAATATAAACAGAGCCCTTCTGTGAAAGTCTTAGGGGTTTGTCAGTAAACATTAAGAAGCAAACAGCGACCAACACACACAGACAAGCCAGGGATTAAGTTTTGAAGAAGTTTAAAGCAGAATTAGATCATAAAAACATAAAAAAAACATCCTATGCTTTGAACATCTCAGAGCTCTGTTTAATCCCTAATCAGAGAATGACAAGAGTGTGATACAACCACAAACCAACAAAGTCAGGAGCAAATTTTAAACTGACTGGCCAGGGAAGAAATCATAGAATCATAGAAGTTACCAAAAGACTTATGGAAACTCTGGAGGAGCTGCAGTGATCCAGATGCTCAAGTAAGATAAACTGTTTTGCAGGTCAGCTATCTGAGTTGCATTTCCACAAATTTGGCAGCTGTTGAAGAGTAGCAAGGGGCATTGTTTAACAAAAGCTAAACATGTGAATGAATTTGATTTGGTAAGATGAGAACAAAATTGAACTGCTTGCCCCATAAGCAACTTAGCAAAGGCCCTAAATGTACACTGCCTGAGGCAAACAATGGTGGCAGCACCACCATGACTTGGGGATGCTCTTCTTTAGCAGGAACTTGAAATGTATAAATAAATGAATACAGGGCAATTCTGGAATAAGACTTTGCAAAAGGCTACAAACTACTTCTGTCTAGGTTGGAAGTTTGACTTCAAGCTAGACCATAACAACAAACACACAGCGAGCTACAATGAAATGGTTTAAAGCATTTTTAGGTGTTAGACACATATGAAATAAGCAAAAATAGCTAGCTGTGGAATGAGTAGTGATCTACAAAAAGGATAGACTCGAGTTTTTCCAAGATTTAATATGATATTACCAAATCAACCTGACAAGTTTTGAAGTCAAGAGTACCCACCCATGCATGAGGGAAATGGCTAACTTCTCACATTAAGACCTGAACAGCCAAAATATGCCAACTTTAAGGCAAGGGGAGAGTTCTAACCATACTGTGCAACTCTGAATGTTTGATGCAATAACATTCTTATATATTTTATGTCGTGAATTATGGTATTCTGTTAAGAATTTATATATAAACCTTCAGTGGGAGCTTTTAGCATCACAAGCATCCCTGTTTGTCACTGATAAGGTCTCAGTGTCATTAAGATCAGAAGGGTAGTTGAGCCCAGTGGATCAATAACGGCAGATGTTCTGCCTGTGCACAGTTGGTAATCTTTAAGTCAGGGGCTCGCACAGCAGAGCTGAGAAATTAGGTCTGCGGGTTTTTATAATTGTTGTCTTGCAGAATAAAATGATGACGACATATGTACAGAGTTAGATGATTAAATTGTTACCCTTGGAGAACTCCTGTGTTTATTCAAATTGTGTGGTTTAGATGTGTGGTCATATGCAGTTAATACATCATGACTAGATATATTTTCAGCTAAGTTTGAATTGAATTTTAAGAAGGATTTTTTTGATTTAATGTCAGATTGTTGCAGTCGATTGACTTCCATTTACAATGACAATATTGCAGAAGTCATTAAGCATTAGATCTCTGATAGAATATGCACAAATAACAATTCTCCTACAACGCAAAAGCAGTGTGACTAAAAAACACATTTCTTAAAAATATGTTTACTAATGTCACATAAATGGTACTGAATAAGCCCTTGTTTATGTGGGCTTCTACACTAATAAAGCTATATTTGTCTGAAGGACAGATGGAATATAAAATAAAATTGGTGACCTTTTCTTTAACAATCCCCTAATTACCATGCAATTACCAAGTAAGTACTTAGAAAGTTACAGTGTATTACTATGTAATTAAATCAGTTTTAGAGGGTAATTGCATTCAAATTACTCTTTAACAGTGCCTACATTATTTACCAATCGATTACATAGTACAATCATTACATATTACAGTGTACAGTATTACTATTTAATTAAAGCCAATTTTCAATGGATATTGCAATCAAATAACTGTTTAACAATCCCTAAATTATCTACTATTTTCTGATGAATTACATTATATACTTACAGTACCAGGAAAGAGCTACTGCTAATACATTTAAGTAGAAAAAGAAAAGCTTTGACTTCTTAGATTTTAAGCAGTTATTAACATGTAACTCATGCAGAGCTAAACAATGTTTTGACCTGTTCATAAACTAAAAGCAGTAAAATACTGGGTAATTGCCAACTAATACGCAACATATTACTAAGTTAGTAATGTAAAACTTTGCTGTAAAAGAAAGCCAGTCTTGTTTCTTGGATTTTAAACATGTATAACTGTGTAACTCACATTGGATAGTACAATGTTTGTGTTTAACCCATTCATAAACTAGCTCAAGTGAAATACTACATTATTACCAAGTAAAACAGAATATATTACCAAGTACGTAAAGAGAAACTGTACTGTAAAAGAAAGCCCACGATGCACTCGTAGCAAATGGAGCCTGAGACCCTGCGAAGCTAATGCTAAAATTGTTTCACGTCATTTCTCTAAAATAACTTCTTGCCAGAGGAGCTACTCGTAATATTTAGCATATAACTAAAAAGGTATGAGAAACTTAGGGAATGTGCTGTGTTATTTGCGTGGGTGACTTTTAGGGATGTACTAACTTGTTTAGCTAATGGTTCTAACTTCCAGGGATGGAAAGAAATAGGTTTTTAGAAAACAGAAAATTTTTAACACAGTTCGAGCGACTATAATAACGTAGCTCTTTAGGGGAACTAGCTCCTCAAAGAAAAAAAATGAGCAGACTTCTCAGTATTATTACATTATCATTACATTGTGTGCAATTACCAACAGTTATAACTATGTTGCAGTCAGTAAAAAAATGTGCACGTTACCATCTCTGTCCTTAAAATTCACTAGAATATTGTTAGCAGTACAGCTATACTGCCAAAAGGTCGATTTGTTAATAAATATTTGCCAAAACTTGGCCATTACGTTATATTTTGTGATATGTTAGGGCTGAACTGGTGTTTTTTTTTTGTTTTTGTTTTTTTGACAATTTTTATTAGCTGCTTATGTGTTTAGTTGTCTGGTAGGCTTCAACAAATCACTGTCTTGTAAACCAATGAATGACACTCTGATGGTGCTGCCATTTAGAATATATGGACAATCTTTTAAATAACAGACGACCTCATTAAAGTTGAACTATATTATAACAATGATTTTGTTTTAGAGGTATGCCACATACATGGAGGGTCAGAGGCAGAGGTTCAAACAGGAGGCTAAGTGTCCCAGGTCCAGAAGGGAACTCGAAGCAGTGTGAAAGTGAATGTACATTTTAAAACTGCTGAGTGAGTCTGTACATTATATTCAGTTCTTCTATTCACAATCCTCTTTTCTATATTGGTGTTTTGTGATAACTTGGTAGTACAAAGTATAGTTGGATAAATGAAAATCATATTTGAAAGATGTTCAATAAATAATAACATTTTCATTCTTTTGTAGTTGCTGACCTTCAGCAAAATGCATTTGCTCCGACCATGAATACATTTCAAGAAGATTTTAAGTCACTGAAAGAGGAGAATCGTCTTCTTAAGGAGGACTGGGACTTCCTGAGGGAGAAAATTGACAGTCTAGAGCAAGGACGTCAGTTTCTTTTGAAAATTGCTGGGGATAATAACCATAAACTTGAGTGTGGTTTGAAGATTGCTGGGGACAATTATTATTATTTATTTATATAGCCTATACAGTAAGTATTTATCCATTTCACGTTTCATTACAATATGCACTGCAGTGTACAAACAGGAGTTGAAAATCGTTATTCAAGCAATAAAATTTGAAAGCCATAAGATTATGTGTTTTGTTTTTCAAACGGCACTGAAAACCATCATTAGACTGTTGGCCTCCAAGAATCATTAAAATCGTAGCACAAAAAACAATGTTGGCAATATAGGTTACTTGTCCTATACACAAAAATAAAATGCATTCCCTTTGCAACCGTTTGCCGTTCTGTGCCGAGAAACTTTAACATTAACTTACAGTCTAGAGTCCAGCACCCGTGGGTGACCCGCATAAAGTTGTATCACAGGTGGAAAAAAACATAAATTAAATTTCACGGGTCCAAGAGAAAGTTTCTTTAATGCGGGCGGGTTGCGAGTGAGAAAATACTCGCACAAATATATTTCAGCACAGCTGAATATTACATGAATATTTTTTTCACCCACAGTAAAGAAACTTCCGCCAGACCCATAACATTTAATTGATGTATTTTTCCATCTAGAAACGGGTACTCGCAACATTGCAGGACTCTGAACTTTTGCAGCGTTTGCAGCGGACTATGAGTCTTTTAAAACTTTGACACATCCACTGCGAAGAATGCTGCAACATCTCCGCAGAAAGAAACCATGACTGTATAAGAAAGTGGAATGGAGTAATTTAAATAGCAGGGTGTTCAGATATAGATTGTGTGGAAATTGTCCAGGGAGCACAAGTGGATGTTAGATCAGCGCTGGTAGGAAATTCCAAATCAGGTTTATAAAAGTGGTGGGGGCAAAACTGTCAATCATAAATATTGCTAGGGACATGTCCCCGGCTAAAATTAAACCTATGGTCTACAGAAGGCTGGCCCCTGAAGAGATATAAATTCTGTAAATGTTGTATGAGGGTTTAATTTTGTAGTGCATGTGGAAACACTTAGAAACCGTGAACAATCAAGAGGAATGTGGTACATCCTGTGTGCCTTGTGTGAAGAAGCTGTGACCATTCTGTGAACGAAGATCTATGTGGGAGGAGTTTCCTTTTTAACTCTTGTTTCAAATAAAAACTTTAAGATGAGATAAAGCTGTGCTCAGTTACTAGAACTGAGTCCAGTGAACGACGTCTCACTGTTAAAATATATAATTGTTGTTTGTTGTTCTTATTTCTCCTTTTTACAGAAATGAACGAGCACGCGGGAAGGTAAAATGAGAGCTCAGAGAGCCCAGGGTCATAAATTAAATGCGTGTCTGTTCCTTTAAAATAGGCTTTAAATTAGAGTGAAAATACCTTCTCAACAATATGGTGACCCCGACGTGATTTCTAAAGAAGCAAAGAAAAACGTGAGTTTGGAAATTGTTGTGATTAACAGATACTGGAGATCGGAGGATGGAAGTGACCCAGGCCTGAAGTTATTTGGTAAGCGCTGACACACGAGGCACAAAATTGACTAATCTAAAAGTATGTTCTGTCTGTAGTTCTCCAGTAAATGGTGATATCTGTTTCTGCTGAGTTAAATAGACGCCGACCGGGTCGGTAAACTCAGGGTGTGACCGGCCCTAAGGTAAGCTAGGACGCTTCTTACTGAAAGCTTGCGTGTTGGACACGAAGAAGGCTGAGTGGGATCAGCTCGTGGATTGAGAAACCACGGAATGTCAAAAAAAAGAAAACTCAGAGATCAGAGAGCGATTTCAACCCTGGCATTTCTTGTTCCTGTGAGCAGGATCCCAAATCTGACTGGATCTCCGGGAGGAACCACAGGCTGCTGAGCCCGTGCGTGGCCTGGTCTAGGACCAGCTGGATCCTGGAGACCTCCATCTCAACGTGGAGGCCGGAAGATCACAGAGTTCCTCCCGGAGCAACAGTTGGATGGAGTCTTCCTTCACAGGGACAACGGCCAGTAAGTAAAAATTTGATGCGTGAAAGAATAAAAAATAAGAGATAGAAATAACTAGGTCCGGGACCTTTTTAATAGGAGTTTGTGTTTTTGCAAATAAAGATCGGGGATCTTTGTGTGATGATCTCACAATGAATATAAAGGAGTTGGACTCCAAAGCGCGCAGAGGTTTGGGATCTCAATTAGAAAATAGGCCTAATGATAAATAATATCTAAATAATAATACTAGTAATGAAAAAGCATGATAATAAATACATAATTATATTAATGTGTGATAAACCGGTTGTGTGACTGTGTGTGTGTGTGTGAATGGAGATTTCTATGGTGAAACAGCTGTAGGCTGAACGGAGTCTCATAGTTAGAAAATTGAGTAAATAACACTGCGATAAGATAAATAGATCAGATAAAAGAGAAATAAAAGCTGAATTTACTTCATTAACATGAGAATGATAAATCTTTAAAAATGAAAAATAAAAACAGTAAAATGTAACTTATCGAAATATGGGGAAAAAATAGCAAAGAAGATTTTAAAGGAGATGCAAAATTAATGTAAGAGAAAAGACAATACATTTCTTTAAAATAAAGATTATGAATTTGAAATGACGATTGACTTAGTAATTTCGCGCACTTCTTGGTAGTTGCGATCTAAAATAAAACTAAAAAGATCAAAATTCAGGAATTAGATATTTGGCGTCTTAAACAAAGGAATTCCTCAGGAAGGAGTAAAGAAGAGAAAAATGAGGGGTTAATGCGTGAAGCAGATGTGTTTTTTAGCACCCGGGAGGATAAAAAACGTTTTAAACTTTGTTTTCTCCTAAAGTTCCGCCGAAAGAAAAATAAAATAAAAGAGAAAACTCACTTCCATATTTTAAAAAATCCTATGAAGAGTAAGGTTAACTTTACTGTGATCTAAATGAATTATCTTAAACAAGCGACCCCCTTCCCCCTTACCCTCAAGGAAGGGCCGTTCTGATAATAAACAAGACCCCCCCCCCCTCTGTCCCTCAACAATGGGTCGTTAGTTGTTCTCTTAATAAACAAACCAACTGTGATGGGTTGTGACAGAAACCGGTAAAATGGACTTCCTGAGAAAGACTTGTTTGAAACCAAATTGATCATGCGTTTCAAAATTGTTAAAGGTTATCCAACTGCCGGAAGGCAGAAGAGAAGGAACACACACCTCTCCCGCCAGCTGATAATGAGGGGGATGTTTTAGCTGCATGCAGCTCGTTCAATACAAAAGGTTGGGAATTCTTAAGTGCAGCGGCAACTTTTACTCTATAATAATAAAAAACTTAGCTAATATTTTTAATGATATTCATGGGATGTCTGTGAGAGCTCTCATATAGTAGAAAAGAAATGGGTTAAAAATGACGGATTATGAGCAGAGTGATTTTATTTTGAAATTCAGGCGGATGTCTACAGGTCCTGTGGGGTAGCAGCTGGGTGGCTACGTGAATTTATTCTTTGTAACAAGCGGCAGCTTCAGATGTTTGCTTCTAACATTTTAATGACAGATAAGATACATGTTGAAAGGAGACAATCTTGTAATGCGTTGGGTTAGAGACTGCAAAAAAGAGAAGAAATGTTCATTATGGGATTACCGTAGTAAGGAATGGAGTAACGCACTCCACTCACTCCACACTGAGTATGAGCGCACTTCAATATTTACACTCAATGAAGTTGTTGCTAATGGGACAAAATTAAGGGTCTGATTAAGCAAGAAAGATGTCTGGACCTACACCTGAGATTTGGAGAGGATGCCGGCCCTCGCCCCAATATCAGTTGAGAATGGTACCATGTTTTTGGGCATCTAGCAACAGACTCTTCCACATATAATCATAACAATAAGCTAATTTGTAGAATCTTTATGAAAGAGCAGATAAGCAGAGAGCAAGGAATAGAGATGTGATGTTTTGTTATGGAAATATCAGTTGCTGATTATCTCATTGACAAAATGGTAGGAAGTTAGTGAAGCCAGATGGAGAAAAAAATAAATGAAATTAGGAATTTTGTTTTCCACTAAAAATTAGATTGAGTTTTTAGAAAAATGAAATGAAAATAATAGATTTTGCAACAGGAAAAAGCAAATTAGTTGCAAGCTCTTCTTTTACGCTTTTTTGACCAGGTGAGAGACCAGCAGCCAACCAGACCACGATCTCTCTGGTAATCATACTAAAGAAATAGGCTGGAGCCAATGCACTCCCACTGGGGAGTCAGGACGAACCTGAGAGGACATCCAGGAGCAGCAAGCCAGAGCGGGAGAAGAACAGCAATGAGCAGACTGCCATTTTTAAGGAAAAACATTGACACAAATGTTCTTAAAGGTCTTGTTTCATACATGGTGTCATTGCCTTAGTTTCTAGAAATATATTTTGTGTTGGTTTACAAAGTTAGATTCACAATAAAAGTACAGTTGATCCTGAGCACCAAACAAGAATGGCTTCATTTATAGTAGTTTCCCTTTACCTACTAGATAATATGTTAAGTTTTTCTCTGTAAAAATGCAGTTCTTAAATGCTATTAGTTTACTAACATGTTAAATGTACACTTTACATTCTGTTTTAAGTTACATGGTAATAACTGCTTAAAAACTAAGTAAAAAGACGGACTTTCTTTTACAGTACAGTTTCTCTTTACTTAATTTGGTAATATTTTGTTATACTAGAGGCAGTAATGCTGTTATTTACCTGTGCTAGTCTATAAACAGTTTAAACACAAACATTGAACAATACAATATGAGTTATATGGAAATAAATGTTTAAAATCCAAGAAACAAGCCTGGCTTTCTTTTACAGAACAGTTTCCATCTACTTACTTAGTAATATGTTGTGTTTTACTTGGTAATAATGCAGTATTTCACTTGAGCTAGATTATGAACGGGTTAAACACAAACCTTGTACTATCCAATTTGAGTTACACAGTAATACCTGTTTAAAATCCAAGGAAAAAGACTGGCTTTCTTTTACAGTACAGTTTTACTTTACTAACTTAGCAATATTTTGTGTGTCACTTGGCAATTACCCAGTATTTTACTGCTGTTAGTTTATGAACAGGTTAAAACATTTTTCATATAACATATAACTCTGCATGAGTAATATGTTAATAACTGATTAAAATCTAAGGGGCTGTTTACACGACAACGTTTTTCAGCAAAACTGAGTTTTTTTACACGACAACGGGAAAACGGGGGGGCCAAAACGCATCTTTTGGAAAATAGCTTCCAGAGAGGAGAGTTTTGAAAACGCTGAGTGATACGTTGTCATGTAAACGCAAGCCGGAGACTTTTGAAAACAATGACGTCACTGCCAGCTACCTATGGACGTGTAACACTTGCGCACTCCGCCTTACTACAGAAAAACAACAATGGCGGTTCCAGGTATGCCGTTACTACTGATGCAGCTTCTGAAGTAATTTGGTCTCTGTAAGCAAAACTTAGAGATCATCAGGCTTCTATGCGATCGCCAACGGAAACGCATACAGTACGTGATCAAATAATCAATACAACTTTATTTAAGTGGAGAACTACAAGAAGAGGTGGAAGCCTTGGAACACTGCATTCATGGGGCTCACTGGCATCTAATGGCCGGGTATATGTACTACATCGTTTTCCATTGCGCGCCCTGTCGTGTAAACGCAGTGCGTTTTCATCCGCGTATTCAAACAAAAATGGCAACGTTGTCGTGTTAACAGCCCCTAAGAAGTCAAAGCCTTCCTTGTCTACTTATATGTATTAATGGCACTCTATAGTGTAATCCATCAGAAAATAGTAGATAATTTAGGGATTGTTTAACAGTTATTTGATTGCAATATCCATCTAAAATTGGCTTTAATTACATAGTAATACACTGTAAACTGTGTTGGGATCCATTTTCCTCAAATAAACTGAACAGACTGTTGGACGACGGGAAGCCATTTTCCCCAGATGGACTGAGCAGACTGCATTGCCCAGCATTCCTAGCTGTGACCCCAACACACTCCCAATGGTCCGTGGCCACCAATGGTGACATCAACGATGACATCACGGCCAAACGGTTATAAGAATGCTGGCGGCGGCCATTTCAAATTGTTCTCAGCAGAAACTTCTGCTATAGAGATGACAGATCACCGGTGAAGATTCTCTTTTGTTCTGACCCGCTGGATCAGGAGAACTCATCTCAAAGCTTCGAAATGCCCACTGCTGTCTGTGGATTCAGCTTGGGTTATATCAGAATTGTTCCAAGACAGTTCTTTAAGACGTCGACCTGCAAGCCGTCCAGCCTGCAGTTGGGACACACAGTCCCAAATTCCTGCGCCAAGTTCTATCTCTCCTTTTTTGCTCAACTACTGACACATTTTGCTCCCCTTTTTTTGGACTGGACCTCCCTTAACACAAAGTAGGACTGAAGCAGTTTATTTATGCTAATCTTGTGTCTGGGCAGATAAATATGGAAAATAGAGTTAGATTTTGTTCATTGTTGGTTGAAAGTGTTTTTAAGCGCTGAAGCTGTTGGCTCATTCAGCGTAGCCGGCGAATAAGTTTGTGAGCTGTATTATTTGTTGTGTTTTAAACTGTTTTTTATCATGAGCGGATCCCACTCTCTCTCTCTTTTCCTCGTTTTATTCTCTCTCTCTTGCTCTCTGATCACCTGGTCGGCAGAGTCGGGGTCGGTCCGACCTGCATTAGCTGGTCTGTTAGCTGAAAGGTTAACTCTATTGTTCTTTGTCAGTTAGTTAAAGCTGTGGCCTTCCACGTGGACAGTTCACTCCATGTGCTCTGCCCCATTATGGCCAAAAGCTAGTTTTATGGCCCTTTGTCTCCTTACACTCCATGTGCTGTCCTCCATCATGGCCCAGAGCTAAGTTTATGACCCTTTGTCCCACAGGCTATCTCTTACTCGAGCCCCCTGGAGTGAGGGCCACCTTCCTTTCTGAACAAAACCTCACCTCCCCTCCCCTGCTAAAGGGGAGCTGTCCATTTGTCCCTGATCCCCTTCGTGTTAATTTATTTTCACATATTGTTGGTTTTCTAAGATCTGTAGTAGTTAGTTGCATGCTTTAGAATAGATGGGAATTATTGATTAAATGTTTTGGCTGTAAGGTTGATCTATTTTCCTAATAAATTTCCCTTAGCTTAAAGAGAAGTTTTCTGTGATTAATTGGTGTGTGCGTACAATTAATGTCCACTGCATGTGAACTTACACCTTCAAGAAGAGTCTAGATGTCTGGTCTTCTAATACAGAAGTGGTGCCCTTTATACTAATAGATTATACTTGAACTTCATCAATAATTATAATATTAAGTTATTGATTATAATTACTGATGGTTATGTAAACCAGACAAAAAAAAATGCTCACTCTGTGTCACAACAACTGTAATATGTGGCGATTGTACTTTGTAATCGATTGGTAAATATTGAATAATTTAAGCAGTGTTAAAGAGTAATTTGAATGCAATTACCCTCTAAAACTGGTTTAATTACATAGTAATACACTGTAACATACTAAGCACTTACTTGGTAATTGCATGATAATTAGGGGACTGTAAAAGAAAGGTTTACCATAAAATCCACCATTTAAATGTGTGTTTGCTTGATTATTTCTTTTTTGTATCAATGTTTCTAAAGTTAAAATACTTGGAAAGCTTACTCATACACTGCTGTGTGGTAGCATCTCATTTCTCAAACAACAGCTGTTGCAAGTCACCAAATATGCTTGTGTTGGTCACTTGGGCATGAACAGAATGCTCATGCTGATCCCACAAGTGTTCAGTGAGTTCAGTACTGCAGGCAGGTCAATCCATTGTCTCCTCTCCCTAATTCTGGAGGCAGCCTTTGACAAACCCTGCTCTGTGTTGAAGCACATTCAGATTTTGGAAGATAGTTCTCTGCCACTAAGAGTGTAGACATGGGATGGCCACTGGTTGCAGAATCTCATCTCGATATCTCTCTGCATTAAGAGTCCCTCCACTGATGATCTTTGTTTTTCCAGTAATAGAGACCTTGCACCAAAAGCTTTTTGTATCATGTTTTGAGGTTAAGGAGGACCCAAAATGCAGCAAAGTACAAATAAGGATGATTTAATGAAAACAAGGAACAGGAACTTACAGAACTCAGGAGGGTATATAAGGCAGCAAACGGGGAAACAGGAACCAGACGGGCAACAAGGAAGGCAGGGACCAGGCGGGGAAGAAAGACGGACGAACCAGCGAGTAGTGACTGAATGAGAACCGAATATATACTGAGGACGAGAGTGAAGAGTGAACACGGAAGGAGCAGGAGACCAATTAGTGAAAGCGGTTGCAGCTGAAAGGGAGTGAGCAGGTGGAACTGATTAGCAGCTGGGATGGAAGGCAGAATGGCTAGGAGACAGAAGGCTCTAAAGAAACTAGAAAGGATTCTTAAGAAACTATCTAAAGAGAAGACTAAGGAGAACTCTAAGGGAAACTTAAGGAAACACTGAAGAACAGAAGGAGGAATTAAATAAAGAGATAAAGGAAACACAAATGGGAAAGTGGACATAGACAAGGGTGAAAAACATCTACAGAACCCAGGAAGTGCCAGAATACAAAAATATAATTAAACTGAATAAAAAACTACTAACTTGAGACACAAACAGGAGGAACAAAACAAGAGGGCACCTTGGGGTAAAAAGGGGAAGAAAACCAAGTGGAAGGAAAAACTCAAACTTGCCACACAAAATCCAATGACCATGACATTTTGGCATTGTTAGAAAGGATTTGGTCAACTTTCATGTCCACATATTCAACTCTGCTGCTAAAGAAAGTATTTTTATTACAAATGTGGCTTAATCTAAAGGGGAATACTCAGACATTTTAAGATTTATCAGCGATGTACTGCAATATATCATTTATCAGAGATGTACTGTCAAAACTTTGATTACAATGACCAAAAAAATTTACGTGTATAAAGTGCAGTGAAATTGCTGCTTTCTAGCTTTCATTTGTCCAGATATTTGTTTGTTTATTAAACTCATTTGAAAGTAGGTGGTTTTCATCATGGATCCCTTGATTAATTGGTTGTAAATAATTTTACAAAGAAAACAATACCTTTTTGTTGCAATGACTGCAAAACTGATACTGCAGTAAATGTTAAAGTGGTCAAAATGTGATCAAAGGCCGGTTCTTTTGTGAATGACATTAAACATGAGAGAGGTTACACAGGTTTCACAGTACGGCACGTTCTTTTTTGTGTCTCATTCAAGCTAAATCAAAGGAATCCTGTCAAGCTGTGGGCTGCACTGGCAACCGACTAAGTAGCTTAGAACAGTGACAGTTCTTCCTTATTTTTGTTTCACTGTAGCATGTCTAAAATTATTTTTTTGATTGAAAAGCAAAACTGTGAATAGGAATACAACCTTTTTATTATCCAAAGGTAGGGTTTGAGTTTCTGTAGAAACTCGTAGAAGGAACTTGTAGAATGAAATAACATTTTATTATCTAACCATTTTCTTATGATAGGTGTCGGGATCGGACCAAAATGAAGACAGGAGAGAATGAAGTAAAAAAATTATAATACACTTACAAAAAAAATATTTTCAAGGAAAAGAACAGGTGACTTGGAGCACAAGGATACATGAGGGGCAAATCCAACTCATAACACTGGGACTGAGAGGTTTATACACAGGTGACGTAATCAGAGGAAAGCAGAGCAGCTGGAGAACAGAGCAGGGAGAGTTAATTACCAAATGGGCAACACCTGGGATGGAGAACAGAACAGAACAGACAGGCTGAGAAGAGTGAAACAGTACACAAAACAGAGACACAAAGAACCAGAACCACAGTAGAGAGAAGAATATAAACCTAAGGACACACAGACATAAGCATGAAGAGAAAGAGTGGAAGAACAAATTAGGGAAGCCAAAATAACACAATCTAAGGAATAAAGCAACAAGTAAATAAACAAAGCAGAAACACAGAAGAACCGAGAGTACAGGTGTAAACATAACCAAAACCAACCCAGTACCGTGACACAATTCCACTGTTTGAGTCCGTCTGCAAAAACTGGGGAGATTTTCTATTCTTCTGGTGTGAACATTAGCAAGGCAGGGTAATTTTATTTGTATAGCACACTTTCAACAACAAGAATTCAAGGTGCTTTAAATGATTAAAGGGTAAAATAAAAATAGAAGTAAAACACACACAAAGCATATAAAGTGAAAACAGCAATAAAGCAAGAAGCACACACAAAATATATGATACATGAAAACATTACTCAAAGGCAGCTCGAAACAGATACGTTTTTAGTTGTGACTTATAAGAACTCAGTGTTTCAGCAGCTTTGCAGTTGTCTGGAAGTTTGTTCCAGATTAGAGGAGTTTAGAAAATGAAAGCTACTTCTCCATGTTTGGTTCTAATTCTAGGGATGTTAAGTAGACTAGAATTAGAGGACCTGAGTGGTCTGGGGGGTTGGTCTAGTAACAGTAGATCTTCAACATACTTTGGTGCTAAGCCATTCAATAATTTATAAGCTAGTAAAAGTATTTTGAAGTATATTCTCTGAGCTACAGGGAGCAAGTGTAAGGACTTTAGAACTGGGGTGATGTGCTGTACTTTCCTGATTCTGAGTGAGGAGATGGACAGCAGCATTCTGGATCAGCTGCAGCTGTAATTAGACATCAATTTTAACACAGTTACAGTAATAATGATATCAAAAACTAAAAATAAATAATATCTTAAAAACATTTTGTTTTAGTTGTTATATTAACTTTTTTGTGGCTGTCTCTGTGTCATTAGGTGCTTCTGAAACACTAAAACTTTGTAATGGTGACTATACTTGTTTTTCTTCTTTAGTGCTTCCACTGTAGGAAATTTACCTGTACCAAGGCTGATTGTCACACATAATTGTGTGGTATAAGGTTTTAGATAATGTAAAGTTGCACTGATTGATGAAAATGATTGTACTCCTGTAACACATATACGAATGGAAAATAGGGCATATATGATCATATTAGTGTAAGCCAAGGATTAATTGTCCCTCTATGCAGAGGAGAAATTGCAAATTCACTTGAAGACTTTGCTACCTACTGGGAAGCTCAAACAACCCTTCTGCCAGTGAAACCAGAGAAACCAGCTGCAGAAAGATCCTATCTCCAGTGCTCATAAAACTTATTCACCTCTTTAGATGTTTTACCCGTTGATTGCTAAAATAAATCAATCATGACCAACAATTTGTTTTGACAAAATAAACTTTGTCATTGTAAAAGCAGATTTTCACAAAGCAAATACAATTAAACTTTGTAATGTAAAATAATAATATTCACCCCCTGACTGATCTAATTCAACAGAGGTCCAGTCAGTTGGTGCTAGTAGTCTCACAATGAGTGGAAAGGAAAGGAGTGCAGTGACTGTGTTTCAAGTGATTGTAGTAAAAAGGCACATGTCTGGAAGGTCCATTCTGCCTATATCAGCCCATCCTCACAAACTGAGTGACAGTGTAAGAAAGAGACTAGTGAGAGAGGCCAACAGGACACCTTGACTACACTGAAGGAGTTACAAGCTTCAGCTGCAGAGATGGGAGAGACTTTGCATACAATAAATGTTGCCCAGGTTCTTCACTACTCAAAGCAATAAATGAATGTAGCAATACATAGGGAAATCTGAAGAACAGATTATTTCCATCTGCAAGTTAACTACAGCTTCATAGAACATTCATTTTCCAGCAAGACTCTCTAAAGCTACACAGAAATGGTTTGAAGACAAGGATTTCATCTTGCCTACCACTACAGTTAAATCTATCCATCCATTATCTATACCGCTTATCCTTTCCAGGGTCACAGGGGAACTGATGCCCATCTCCAACAGTCATCAGGCAAGGTACATCCTTCATCTGTTGCCAGTCCATCGCAGGGCAACACTGAGACACACAGGACAAACAACCATGCATGCACACACTCATTCCTAAGGACAATTTAGAGAGACCAGTTAACCTAACAGTCATATTATTGGACTGTGGGAGGAAGCTGGAATACCAAGAGGGAACCCATGCATGCACAGTGTGAACATGCAAACTCCATTCTGAAAGACCCAGGACCTTCTTGCTGCAAGGCAACAGTGGTACCAAGTGTGCCACTGTGCAGCCCTACAGTTACGTAAATCATAAAGCTTAAATGGAGAATACAAAATAAATGATATAACTCAGAGGGTTATCTTTATAAAAATAACTTGTGGAGATTTTTATTCTCAGGTCCACTGCTTTACTTACAACTGTTACTTACAGTCATGATCATATTATAATAAAGAAAGCTCAAAATCAAAACTTGCTTGGTCTGCAACATCTAACATCATTTCTCATTTAGTTTGCTTCCACAGATGACTGGACTTAGAAAAAAGAACACTAAAGCTTCTCATTCTGTGGTTCAAAAGATGTTATTCTGAAGGATAAAGGAGTTGAGGGAGGAAAGGAGATCCTGGTGGTGGTTTGAGGAGATGAATTTCAGAAGGGGAAAAGGGCAGAGTTGAGATCTAGATCTCGTGATGTGTTTTCCTGCATGATTTTCCCATTGTTTTCCTTTGTAAATACTACCAGCTGTTTCCTGTTCCTCGATCACCCTGGTTTCTGTGCTGGATTCAATAATAGACTAGAAAAAGTTGCATTTCCGGCGAAAATGCAGTGTGAATGCTGTGAGCTGAATTTATTTGCAGAAAATGGCTGAAGTATTTGAAGTCAACTGTTAAAGACTTGCTGAAGTGTAATAAACAGAAACAGCAGAAAAAAGAAAAGGGGTGTGCCAACCGTACCACATAGAAAAACTGTCACAATTAGCTAAAATAAAAAGTTGAATATTATGAAAAGTATAAACGTTATGAATACCAAAAGATATACCCGGAAAAAGTACAATGAGCAGAATAGTTGAAAAGTTGAAATAGGTTATAGGTTAAAATAGCACAAAGTAAGCAGAAGTAGTTGAAGTTCAAAAAACGTACAGAAGCGTATGTTAGCATGTTGCCAAACACAAACATGTTGGTTAACAATAATTCAATCCATTCAGTATAATAAAAATAATCTTAAAGGGAAGTGTTAGCTAAAATTAGCTGAAATGCAAATGTTAGCTAAAATGCTAGTGGTAGTAAGTTGGCAAACACTAACATGGCGCTAAACATTAACAAAATCTATTTAGCAAGGGAACCTTAGCTGTTAAGTCAAAATTAGCTTAAATTTTGATACTAACTGTAATACCAGTGTATACTATACTAGTAGCAAAAAGTATCATGTTTGTTACCTAACTTAATCCTTTCAGTATGTTAACATATTCCCAAAATGCAAATATTAGCGAACATTAACTAAAATGCTAATGTTAGCTTAAATGTTGATTTTAGCTTAAATGCTAGAGATAGCTTGTTGGTAAACATGTTGGTTAACAGTATCTCAATCCATTCATTATGTTACTTCTAGCTGTTACGTCAAAATGAGCTAAAATTCCGTTGTTAGCTTGAATGAGCTTAATTGCTATTGTTAGTAAAAAAAAAAAAAAAAACGATTCACAGCATGGTAGCATACATGAACATATAGGTTAACAATAACTCAACCCATTCAGTATGTTAAAATCAACCCAAAAACCAAATGCTAGCTAATATTAGCTAAATTTCTAATGTTATCTAAAATGCTAATGTTACCTTAAAGGCCACAGAAAGCATGTTGGCAAACACTAACATAATCGTTACCATGAACTTAATCCTTTCAGTATGATAAAATCTTTCTCAAATGCAAATATTAGCTAATATTTTCTGAAATGCTAATGTTAGCTTAAATGTTATCCATCCATCCATCCATTTTCTTCCGCTTATCCGGGGTCGGGTCGCGGGGGCAGCAGCCTAAGCAAAGAGACCCAGACTTCCCTCTCCCCAGCCACTTGTTCCAGCTCCTCGGGAGGAACCCCAAGGCGCTCCCAGGCCAGCCGAGAAACATAGTCCCTCCAGCGTGTCCTGGGCCTTCCCCTGGGCCTCCTCCCGGTGAGACGTGCCTGAAACACCTCACCAGGGAGGCGTCCAGGAGGCATCCTGACCAGATGCCCGAGCCACCTCAACTGACTCCTCTCGATGTGGAGAAGCAGCGGCTCTACTCTGAGCCCCCTCCGGATGACCGAGCTTCTCACCCTATCTCTAAGGGAGAGCCCAGACACTCTGCGGAGGAAACTCATTTCAGCCGCTTGTATCCGTGATCTCGTTCTTTCGGTCACCACACAGAGTTCGTGACCATAGATGAGGGTAGGAACGTAGATCGACCGGTAAATCGAGAGCTTCGCCTTTTGGCTCAGCTCTCTTTTCACCACGACAGACCGGTAGAGCGCCCGCATAACTGCAGATGCCCCACCAATCCGTCTATCGATCTCCCGCTCCATTTTTCCCTCATTCGTGAACAAGACCCCCAGATACTTAAACTCCTCCACTTGGGGAAGGACCCCATCCCCGACCCGGAGGAGGCACCCCACCCTTTTCCGGCTCAAGACCATGGCCTCGGATTTGGAGGTGCTGATTCTCATCCCAGCCGCTTCACACTCGGCTGCGAACAGCTCCAGCGAAAGCTGTAGATCACGCTCCGATGAAGCCAACAGGACCACATCATCTGCAAAAAGCAGAGACCCGATCCTGAGGCCACCAAAACGGATCCCCTGAATGCCTTGGCTGCGCCTAGAGATCCTGTCCATAAAAGTTAGGAACAGGATCGGTGACAAAGGGCAACCTTGGCGGAGTCCAACTCTCACTGGAAACAAGCCCGACCTACTGCCGGCAATGCGAACCAAACTCTGGCACCGGTCGTACAGGGACCTAACAGCCCGTATCAAGGGGCCCGGTACCCCATACTCCCGGAGCACCCCCCACAGGGCCCCCCGAGGGACACGGTCGAACGCCTTCTCCAAGTCCACAAAACACATGTAGACCGGTTGGGCGAACTCCCAACCACCCTCCAGGACCCTGCTGAGGGTGTAGAGGTGGTCCAGTGTTCCACGGCCAGGACGAAAACCGCATTGTTCCTCCTGGATCCGAGGTTCGACTATCCGTCGGACCCTCCTCTCCAGAACCCCTGAATAGACCTTACCAGGGAGGCTCAGAAGTGTGATCCCCCTGTAGTTGGAACACACCCTGTGGTCCCCCTTTTTAAACAGGGGGACCACCACCCCGGTCTGCCAATCCAAGGGAACTGCCCCCGATGTCCACGCAATATTGCAGAGCCGCGTTAACCCACGTTAAACACAGCCCCACAACATTCAGAGCCTTGAGGAACTGCGGCCGAATCTCATCCACCCCCGGAGCCTTGCCACCGAGGAGCTTTTTAACGACCTCGGTTACCTCAGCACCAGAGATTGGAGAGCCAGACCCCAAGTCCCCAAACCCTGCTTCCAGATTGGAAGGCGTGCTGGTGGGATTGAGGAGGTCTTCGAAGTATTCCATCCACCGACCCAAAATGCGTCGAGGTCAGCAGCACACCATCCCCACTGTAAACAGTGTTGGTGGCAGACCGCTTTCCCCCCCTGAGACGCCGGATGGTGGACCAGAATCGCTTCGAAGCCGTACGGAAGTCGTTTTCCATGGTCTCTCCAAACTCCTCCCACGCCCAAGTTTTTGCCTCAGCAACCATCCGAGCCGCATCCCGCTTGGCCTGTCGGTACCTATCAGCTGCTTCAGGGGTCCCACAAGCCAAAAAGACCCGGTAGGACTCCTTCTTCAGCCTGACAGCATCCCTTACCGCCGGTGTCCACCAGCGGGTTCGGGGGTTGCCGCCGCGACAGGCACCGACCACCTTGCGGCCTCAGCTTCGGTCAGCCGCCTCGGCAATGGAGGCGCGGAACATGGTCCACTCGGACTAAATGTCCCCCGCCTCCCCCGTAGCTTAAATGTTATTTTTAGCTTAAGTGCTAGAGATAGCATGTTGGTAAGTACCATCATGTTGGTTAACATTAACTCAATCCATTCATTACGTTAATTTTGGTTGTTAAGTCAAAATTAGCTAAAATTTCATTATTAGCTTGAAAGACTTAAATTGCTATGGTTAGAAAAAAAAGTTATTGCTAGCATGTTTGCATACATGAACATATTGGTTAACAATAACAACCCATTCAGTTTGTTAAAATCAACCCAAAAACCAAATGATAGCCAAAGTTAGCTAAAATGCCGATTTTAGCTAAAATGATAATGTTAGCTAAAATGCCACAGATATCTTGTTGGCAAACACTAACATGTTGGTTAACTTTATCTTAATCCATTCAATTTGTTAACTTTAGCTATTAAGTCAAAATTACCTAAAACGCTAATGTTAGCTAAAATGCTAATGTTAGCTAACATGCCACAGATACCATGTTGTCAAACACTAACATGTTGGTTAACTGTATCTCAATCCATTCAGTAGATTAACTTTAGCTATTAAGTCAAAATGAGCTAAAATGCTAATGTTAGCTTAAATGCTAGTGTTAGTATAATGGATAACAATAGTAAGTTAGCTAACAATATCATTTATAATGCCAAAGATTGCCTAAACACACAAGTCTGTGTAACTGCCATTTAAAAGTAATCACTGTTTTCCAGGTGTTGGAACAGTAAAATGGCCACTGTTGCCTGCCTAGTACCTGAAGTTTTTGAAGTCAACTGTAGAAGACTTGCTGAAGTGTATTGCACAGAATCAGCAGAAAAAAGAAAAGTAGTCTACCAACCCTACTGCAGAAAAATTCACAATTAGCTAAAATGCCAGTGTTACCTAAAATCAGCTAAATTCCAATTATTACCCAAAACGCTAGTAGTAGCATGTTGGGAAAGACAACTATGTTGGTTAAAAGAAGACTTATCAGCTAAATTCCAAATATTACCCAAAACGCAGGTAGTAGCATGTTGGGAAACAACTATATTGGTTAAAAGAAGATTATATTCAGTAAATTGACAACAAGCCATAACTCCAATATTATTGAAAATTATCTAACATGCTAATGTTAGCTAAAATGCGAGTGGTAGCATGTTTACAAACACAAACATGTTGGTTAACAATAATTCAATCCATTCATTATAATAAAAATATGCTTAAAGGGAAGTGTTAGCTAAAATTACCTGAATTAGTTTAAATTTTAATACTAACTGCTATACTAGTGTTAGCTTAAATGCTAGTGGTAGCATGTTGGCAAACAGTATCATGTTCGTTACCATAAACTTAATCCTTTCAGTATGTTAAAATATTCTAAATAATTAAATGATTATCTAAAATCCCATTGTTAGCTTGAATGAGCTAAATTGCTATGGTTAGCAAAAAAGCTATTTGTAGTATGTTGGCAACCATGAATACATTGGTTAACAATAACTTAACTAATTCAGTTTGTTCAAATCAACCCAAAAACCAAATAATAGCTAATGTTAGCTAAAATGCTAATGTTAGCTAAAATGCCACAGATAGCATGTTGGCAAACACTAACATGTTCGTTACCATGAACTTAATCCTTTCAGTATGTTAAAATCTTCCTAAAATACTAATATTAGTGAACATTAACTAAAATGCTCATGTTAGCTTAAATGCTAGATATAGCATATTGGTAAACACCAACATGTTGGTTAACAGTAACTCAATCCATCCATTATGTTAATTTTAGCAGTCAAGTCAAAATTAGCTAAAATGTTATTGTTAGCTTAAATGAGCTAAATTGCAATGGTTAGTAAAAAAGCTATTGGTAGCATGTTGGCAAACATGGACATATTGGTTAACAATAATTCAAACCATTCATTATGTTACAATCAACCCAAAAACCAAATGATAGCTAAAATTAGCTAAAATGCTAATGGTAGCTAAAATGCTAATGGTAGCTTAAATTCAAATTCAAATTCAATTCAAAATTACTTTATTAATCCCAAAGGGAAATTAAATGTTGTTGTAACTCATTATGCAAGCTCCTTCAAATAGTTGTTGTAGATGCTGATGGCTGTGGGTAAGGATGATCTCTTGTCGTGCTCTGCAGATCTGAAGAAGCCTCTGACTGAAGACGCTCTGTAGTTGTCTGATGTAGAGGATACTTTGGATCTATGGCGTCTTCTTTTCAACTCATCAGGGTTTTGTGGCTGTAGTTGAGGTATTATTTGAGCTTTTGTGATGTTAATCAGCTGCTGCCAGTTGTAAACCACCTTGTTGCCATGGTTATGCATCATAACAAATGTCCAAAAATAAAAAGTATCAGCAAAAATCCTTCCAGCTGCACAGCATTCAAAACCAGAGAGAACAGTTGTCCACAAAAACAATGTTTCTATCACAGATAGCATGTTGGCAAACACTAACATGTTGTTTAACTGTATCTCAATCCATTCTGTATGTTAACTTTAGCTATTAAGTCAAAATTAGCTAAAATGCTAATGTTAGCTTAAATGCTAGTGTTAGTATTATGGATAACAATAGCAAGTTAGCTAACAATATCTTACTCCATTTATAATGCCTACAATCCCTTAAACATACAAGTCTGTGTAATTGCCCTTAAAAAGTAATCACTGTTTTCCAGGTGTTCGAACAGTAAAAAGGCCCGATGTTGCCTGCCTAGTACCTATGAGACTGTATTGATCATCATATTTTACAGAGTAATCAAAAGTCCTGGTGAACTGATTTGTATTAAATCTACAAGTTGTTTGAGATGTGTTACAATAACCCTGAAACCTCAGTTTTACAGTGGAGGCCATAATGTATAGTATTTCTCTTTTCAACCACAAGAGGGAGCTCCACCTAAAGCCATGAAAAGGCCTGCCATTTTTCGACCAATCACACGCAGGCTGTGACTGGGGGAGACAGTCTAAGTGCAGCACCTCACTTATGTCTCCTAATTTCTCAGCCGTTTTAACAGGTAACGCAGCTTCCGAACTGCTCTTAATAACTTAATAACCGTAAGGCGTATCGACGCCCCAATGTACCGTTTTTATCGGAACGGATAGGGGAACACTCTCAAACCACTCAATTTGTTGAAAATATAATATTACAGCCGTAAAATGACGTTGAATATGTTGATAAATTTGATGGAAACATTAATCTGTCCTTCCTTGGTCCCGAACTACATCCTCTTACTCGGAAAATATAAGGCCTATCGAAATTATTCTTTCACTGTGAGTATCAGCAGGCTTTGATGAAGAATCATGGTTCGTTTCAAGTGTATACCTCAATCTGTCTAGGAGCAGTAATTTTGTAAAAATGAGCATGATTTTGGCATTTTTGAATCTGAGCCATATTAGGGAAGAGCAGATTTGTTACATTCGAACAAACAAAACTTATGGAGAAACGGTAACAGGTATCAAAAAAATTGTTGACTCATGAGCGTCAGGAAGGTCTGAAGTTATATTGGCACAAGGCTCATGTTTCTACGTTGGATCGTTTATGAGATATGACTTTACGAATATGAGTCAGAATCCAGCCGTCCTCTGAATTTTTGCTTAGTCCCAATGCATTCCAATGGTCCCTCCTGGGTGCGGCCACTTTGCTTCGGGTCGATTTGCCAAAAAACTGTAACTGTCACATAAATTTTGGTGATATTTCCTGAATCAAAAATTGATAACTTACATTTTGATATATATGTGCAGAAAGAGTGAAATATGAGCGAGTGAGTGGAAGTTGTTCGTGGAAAATCAGGAAAGTGGACAAGTGTAATTCTGCTAGAGTGGGCCACTCTAGCTTAATTGCTTAGCCCCCATAGACATGCATGTATTTTCAGAAATCTGATCATTTCGAGACCAAAAATTTGAGGAAGGATTGTATGAAAACGGTACAAGTTAGGAAGAAGCTGAGACATACAGTAATAGCTGAAGAGTATGTGTCATGGTTCCAGGGTGTTTGTGTTTTGTTAATTTTCCTTATTTAGTTCTATTATGTTTTAGTTGTTCTTTGTCTCCCTCTGGTGGTCTTGTGTTTGGTTGCAGTTTGTGTTAATCTCTATTTTCCCCAAGTTCATATTAATACTTATCCTTCGTTAGTCCCAGTGGTTATATTTTATTCCTCCTTCTGTTTCCCAGTGTTTCATTAGATTCCCTTCCAGACTTATCTTTAGTTTCTTAAGAGTCTTCTGTCTCCCAGCCTTTTTTTCCTCCTATCCCAGTTGATTACTTCCACCTGCTCTCTCCCTCCCACCTGCATCTGCTCCCACTAATTGATCATTGGTCTTCTCAGTCACTTCCTCCTCAGTATAAATTCGGTCCTCTCTCGGTCACTACTCGCTGGTCCGTTCTCGTTCTTCCCTTGCCGGTTCCTGCCGTCGTTGTTGCCCATCCTGGTTCCTGTTTTTCCCTGTTTGCTGCCTGTATCCTCCTGAGTTTTGTAAGTTCCCCTTCCTTGTGTTTTTTCATTAAAATCCTGTTTTTGACGTTACTCTGCTGCATTTGGGTCCTCCCTAACCTTGCACCATGACAGTATGACTACATTTTAAGATTTGAATGGTGTTTCTAAGTGGAAGTATGTGGAAGTAGTTAGTTTTGCAAAACAGGTGAAATTTAGCTGAATTTTTTAGGTTTTCCATTCATTTCAATGGGAGCAAAAAAAAGCATAAAAAGTTGAATATTATAAAAAGTATGAAGGTTATGAATACCAAAAGATATAGCCGGAAAGAGCAGAATAAGCTGAATAATTGAAAAGTTGAATGGTTAAAATAGCACAAAGTATGCAGAAGTAGATGAAGTTCAAAAAACGTACGGAAGCAACCAGAAGAAGGTAAGAGGATCTCAAGAGTGTGAATGCTGTAGGCATTCACACTAATCAATAAAACAAGTATTGTAAATAAATGTCAGACTTCTGAAAAGTATAATCATGCATATGTACTCAGTACTCGGTTTGGGCCCTTTTTGCATCAATTACTCCCTCAATCCGGCGTGCCATGAATGCTATCAACCTGTGGCACTGCTGAGGTGTTATGGAAGGCAAGGATGCTTTAATAATCAAATCAATCTTTATTTAATAAACCGTGTTTCATGCCATTGGCATCACAAAGCACTATACAACATACATCAAACAAAATTTAAACCTAATAAATGAAAAACACACACAGTCATAAACACAGACCGAAAACCCCCACCCCACCCCCTCAACAAACCCCTTCCCTCAAGTAATATACTGTAAAAGTGGTCTCCATCCCTTGTTTCGCTCTCTAAATTTTAAACAAAAATCAAAACAAACACATAAACGCATATAAATCTGGCTAGACACTGCTGTGAGGAAACAATATCTTGGGGATCCGCCCATACCAGGAGCCAGCCAACTCTTGACCACAATGGCCCCTGTCAGTGCAGGCCAGGGCCCACACCGCTACCATAGAGCTACATTGTGAAGCCACCAGCCACCTTCAGCTCTTCTGCATTGTTGGTCTTATGTCTCTCATCTGTCTCTTGGCAATGCCCCATAAATTCCCTATGGGGTTCAGGTCAGGCGAGTTTGCTGGTAAATCAAGTAGAGTAGTCCCATGCTCATTGAACCAGGTTTTGGTACTTTTGGCAGTGTGGGCGGATGCCAAGTCCTCCTGGAAAATGAAGTCAGCTTCTCCATAAAGCTCATCTGCGGAAGGAAGCGTGAAGTGCTTCAAAATATCCTGGTAGATGGCTGTGTTGACTTTGGACTTAATAAAGCACAGTGGACCAACACATGCAGGTGACATGGCTCCCCAAATCAACACAGACTGTGGAAACTTCACACTGGACGTCAAGCATCTTGGATTGTGTGCCTTTCCATTCTTCCTCATTAGAATTTACATAGTTTTACGCTGGGCTTTTGCATATTTATAGTCCACTACAGCAGACTAACAATAGCATTAGCTTACCTTCACAAGAGGTCTAGCTTGTATTCTGTCTTCCACTTCATACTGGTTTATGGCATCCCCCACTCTTCTGTACTACTCCATAATGTTTCACCTTGCGTCCTGCAGTCTTTTCCTGGTCTCTTGTTTTTGGAGTCTGACAAAAGCCGCAGATTGAGCAGAATGCTGAACATCACTACCATGTCCTCCATTGTTGGGTTGTTAAAAGTGTTGCGTAGCTATGTACTCTGCGGCCGTCCACCTTATGACGAGCCCTCCCACTTAAACTCTTCCTGAGTTGCAGGGCAACCAGAACAAGTTAAGTGGAGCGGAGTAGAGCCGGACTGAGTAGCGCAGGTGGAAAAGCGCCAATGGAGAAGTCTGAGGGGTTCTGGGGTTGGTGTGGAAACCAAACCGATCTTCAACATGGGAGCCAGAGAGAACACAAGGAGCTTGACTTCAAGTAAGGTAAGTGAGTAACCTAAACTTGTCTCAAATTAAGGCTAAACTAAACCTTGAAAGATCACATAGGGCATGACCCTACCAAGAAAGGCTGATTATCAGGAGCCGACTGCTCCGACAGCTCCTTAAATCTCCAGATTTTGATGACAGACAGGTGTGGGATCTGCAGCAGGTCAGCCATACCCTCCACCAGAGATCCTCTATTCATGAAAGGATCTCATACATACACACAAACCCACACACATATCAGGATCATGACATGCCCAGGTCAGTGTTGTAAATGAGAACTAGTCATCTCAATCATCTTAAGAAAGAAAGAAAGAAAACATTGTTAATAATAGCAATTAACACCCACTGACGTGAATATCATATCAGGTCATACCACCATTTACTGCTCCAATATTAGAGCAACGACGTTGTTTGATATATTTATATTGGACAGCCCAACCTGTGGTCTTTTCCAATCATTTTGTCTTTTGACAAGATCTTCAAAAGGTCACAGATTTTATTCTTTGGCCAGGGTAAATGAGAAATGACAGATCAATGGCTAGTTCTCTGAGGAGCAACCTGATCAAGAATGGTAAAGGTGTGATTATAGATTAGAGTTAACAGGGAACTCAACTTTATCTTCAAACAAGGTTAAACAATAAATAAAGAATTATATACATAATTATCAGAGTGTTTTCAATAACGTCCATTTTGGTTTTACGTTTACCAAAACAGAATTGTTCAGTTATTCAGCAGCTTGGTTTGGGATGTAATATGTTAAACCCCAGTATTTGTCCAGTATGACTGCTAATGATTGCCAAACAGTGGGGTTCGCTCTCAAGCACATAGAATAAAAAGGGCTCTCAATAACAAAGGGATTTATGAACAATTAAAACATGTAGATAGATAGTTCTGAAAACCAAAGCCCTCCCCCACCTCCAACTTAACCATCTGGCATGAACATCTAAGGAAATGGTCACCCATATTAAAGATTTTGCTAGAGAAGTGCTGAGTAGCATCTGCTTGCTGTGAATATGCCTTGGGTCTTTCAGATGCCATGACAAATTACATTAGGCAGTTTACATTTAATTAGCCACTTCAGTGCTCAAATCTGTGGATAAATAATATAAAAGAGGAGGATCATTGACTGTTTTTATTCATTTCCTCAATTTCTTTTTCCTTATTTACTGTTAGTACAACACACAATAATATTGATAGACACGAAGTGTCTTGTTGTGAGTGGAACATTTTTGTCTTTTTAAATCATATTCTGAAAGGTCTTTAACACTGCCTGCTGCGGTATGTAGTCTCACAGATGGACATCATGTGTTTCCTTGGAATCACAGCTGGCAATGTTTGCAGAGGAGAATAGAGTCATTCAGCAGCTTTTGGCCATCCTAGCAGAGATCATACCAATGCTGTGATGATAAATAAGCCTGTACTGAGCGATATACTTTTATGACACTAATTCATCTTATGTCATGAAATGTTTATAATGTGAGCTGCAATTCTAAGGCAGTGATAATGTGTTGTTTGTCCAACATACTATATGGGTGGTCCATGTAACAATGTAGAGCAGCAAAGTAGAGTCACTTCTTCTCAGCATCGAAAGGAGTGAATTGAGGTGGATCAGGCATCTTATCTTGATGCTTCCAGGGTGTGTCCCTTTGAATGTTTTCCGGACAACCCTCACAAGACCCACAACTCGCTGAAGGGATTGTGTATCCCATCTGGTCTGGGAACACCTAGGGAACCCCCAGAATTAGCTGGTGGATGTAATTTGGGAGAGGGATGTCTTGAGATCCCTCCTGGACCTGTTACCTCCATGGATGGATGGATGGCTGCCTGCAAAAATGCCATGTCTCAGTTCAACATCATTAATTAATATATAATCAATAACCTTCAATCAATCAATCAATCAATTAATCAAACTTACTGTAATATACAATAAAATGTGTTGCATGTATGAATGATTAAAGGCCTTATGTGTGTAGCTATCTGATTAATATCTATGAAAAGACCATGGTTTAAATTGTGCATTGAGTATGCAGGAAAATGGACTACAGCTCCAAGCATACCAGTTTTAAAACAATCATATATTATTATTAGGTCTATGTGAAATTGACAGGATAAGGGAAGACGGTGGGAAAGTGGAGTAAAATAATGGGAGTTTCCCGACCAAAACCGATATATTTCACAGCCACGTGTCTGGTGTTTACAACAAATCAAGCCAGTCAAAAGGCAACAAGGGGAGTGATGTCAGTTTACACTGCTTTCCTACAGACAAGAAGAGGAGAAAGCAGTGGGAAGATTGCCTGTGGATGGACACAACTTCCCAAAGATCCGCGGCTGTAATCCCAATATTTTTCTCCTGATACTTTTCAGGCTTTTAGTTGACCACAACTACTGACAGATCTCACCGGAGCGGCTGGGTATAAGCGAAGACTGAAACTAAATGCTTTTCTGACTATGTTCCCACACAAGGAGCCTAAACGCCCTCAGGGAGAAAGTGAAATGCGCGGTAAAAAGCGCCAAAGACAAGAGACAAGGCAAGGCAATTTTATTTGTATAGCACACTTTCAACAGCAGGGTAATTCAAGGTGCTTTACATGATTTGGTGATTTTAAAAAAACACATAAAAGAAACACACATTACACATGATACACAATAAAGCAAGAGAAAAATAAAAAAAGCAAGAGAGCATGAACACATTTCATACATATGACATCAAGCATTTACTCAAAAGCAATTCTAAACAGATGGGTTTTTAGTCTCGATTTAAAGCAGTTCAGAGTTTCAGCAGCTCTACACTCGTCAGGAAGTCTGTTCCAGATAAGGGGAGCATAAAAAGTGAAACCTGCTTCTCCATGTTTAGTTCTGAGTCTAGGGTTGTTTAGTAGGCTAGAGTTGGAGGACCTGAGTGGTCTTGGTGGTTGGTACCATGACAACAGGTCTTCAACATATTTTGGTGCTAAGCCATGTAATGATTTATAAACTAGTAAAAGTATTTTAAAGTCTATTCTCTGAGCTACAGGGAGCCAGTGTAAGGACTTTAGAACTGGGGTGATGTGCTCTACTTTCCTGGTTCTAGTGAGGACGCGAGCGGCAGCGTTCTGGATCAGCTGCAGCTGTCTGATTGACTTTTTAGGCAGACCTGTGAAGATGCTGTTGCAGTAATCAATCCGGCTAAAGATAAACGCATGGATGAGTTTTTCTAGGTCGTGTTGCAAAATCAGTCCTTTAATCCTAGAGATGTTCTTCAGGTGATAGAACGCTGACCTTGTTATTGCCTTTATGTGACCCTGGAGGTTCAGGTCTGAGTCCATTACTACACCTAGGTTTCGAACCTGATCAGTAGTTTCTAGCTGTATTAATTGAAGCTGTGTGCTGACTCTTGATCGTTCCTCCTTGGGTCCAAAAATAATCACTTCAGTTTTGTTTCTATTCAGCTGGAGAAAGTTATGGCACATCCATCCATTTATTTGGTCAATGCATTGATTTAGGGTTTGAATGAGTTCAGAGTCACCTGGTGACATTGTAATGTAGAGCTGAGTGTCATCTGCGTAGTTTTGGTAGCTAATGTTATTGGTTGCTATAATCTTGCCTAGTGGGAGCATGTAGATATTAAATAAGAGGGGCCCCAGGATGGAGCCCTGGGGCACCCCACATCTGATTTCTGTTCGTTCTGATGAATAGTTTCCTATTGAAACATAGAAGTCCCTGTTCTTTAGGTAAGACTCGAACCAGCCAAGTACTGTACCAGAGAGTCCGACCCAGCTCTCCAGTCGTTCCAATAAAATATCATGATCAACAGTGTCAAATGCTGCACTGAGGTCCAATAGAACCAGCACTGTGGTTCTTCCACAGTTTGTATTTATGCGGATGTCATTAAATACTTTGACGAGGACAGTCTCGGTGCTGTGGTGAGCGCGGAAACCAGACTAAAAAACATCAAAACGGTTTGTCATTGTTATGAAGCCAGAGACGCTCTCCTGAGCAGACAACCCGCTCCTGCAGTTGAAGCTGATAATTCACCTCTCCAGCCAGTAAAGCAATCAGTAAGTGTAACAATACAGTGTTCTCCCAATCTGACCGATGCTGCCACTCAAACAGATTCATATACGTCAGATGCATTTCACTGTATATATATTGTTTCACTGTATATCTTAATTATCCATAAAGCACAAGACAGCTCTGGATGCTAATAATTTCCAAAATTATTGATAATTGAATAAGTTTGATCACACAATAGCTTACCATGAACTTCTGCTGACAAAAATGGGAGCTCTTGACAACAAACGCTCTCCCTCTCGGTTACAATGAAGACGCATCTTCCATACATGCACCACCGGTTTTGTCCCATTCTCACTTCATCCCGCCCTTCTTGCTCTTCATTTTGAAGCTCGTTTTGTGAAACATCGTAAGTGTTGTACCTCACATTAATGTTTTGCTCGAGTTCAAATTGAAAAGGCTGAACAGATGACATGTTTATGTCGCTGAACAGTCACAACAGGGTCCCAAAGCCAGCCGGTGCAACCATATGATGTCACTACGCAGTGCATTGTGACGCTAACAACAATGGTGACCTACAAGTTGAACTATTTTTACAAATTTTATAAAAACAAAGACATCAAGAAGGTTTGGCTGTGGCTCAGGTGGTAGGAATTTCCCCGTAATCTGTGAGTTGCTCGTTCGAGTCCCCGCTCTGTCCGTCTCGGTCGTTGTGTCCTTGGGCAAGACACTTAACCCTGTTGCCTGCTGGTGGTGGTCAGAGGGCCCGGTGGCGCCTGTGTCCGGTAGCCTCGCCTCTGTCAGTGTGCCCCAGGGCAACTGTGGCTACAATGTAGTAGCTTGCCACCATCAGCGTGTGTGCGTGAATGGGTGAATGACTGAATGTAGTGTAAAGCGCTTTGTGGTTCTCTGACTATACAAATGCAGGCCATTTTACCATTTTTTATACCACTTTATTATAACTGATACTAAAATGTATCTTTTAAGAACTACAAGTCTTTCCTTTGCTCCACTCTTGGGGGATGCGGTCGGCCCTGCCGGGTCCGCCTGGGGCTCTGGGGGTCCTTTGGACGTCTTTGCTCCGATCTCCTTCATGTCTGCATCGATTCCTGGGAGACGGATTGATGCCTGCTCACACCAACTATCGAATACTCTTATGGAGAAACTTTATATGCACCAGGGGCCTGTACCATGAAGCCGGATTAGGTGGCTAGCCAGCTATGTTTCAACTTAGTTTCCACCAACCCTGGGTTTTGGGTACCATGAAAGTGGCTCGGCTTTGATCGGTGTTCGTTGCCATGGTATCTTACGCTGCACGGCTAACCTGCTCCGGGGCAGGTTATGTTCTGGATTCAAGATCTCAGACTGAAGTTTGACCAATCAGCTGTGAGCAAAGAAACATATATATGTGACGTAACTAATTCCCAGCGTCTGTTCTCTGTTGCAATGGCTTCACCTTTTCTCCCTAATCCTGTGGACATCTCCGCGCAAATTGTTAGACGAGCACTTCGTAGAGAACGAGTTTTTAGGGACAGACAAAATCCATTTGACTTTCCTGATGCGTACTTGTATGAAAGATACAGATTTTCCGCGGAAGGAATGTCTTATCTCTGTGAGCTTCTTGAGCCGCACATAAAAAATGTGACTCATCGAAGCCATGCCCTGACTGTACTGCACATGCAATCCCATCCATAATCGGCCGCCCCTTGTTGCTCAAAGCCAACTCCTCTGCCACAGTGTAATCTTGAGGAGGTGGCCCTCCCCCAGTTTTCTTTATTTCACATTTTTTTGTGAAAGTGTTTGTGATTAAATGTTCAAAAAAAATAATAAAAGATATGGTAAATACTCACCACTTTGAATTATATTTTTATATTTTGTCTTGATCTGCTGCCAAGACCGTTCGGAGTTGGGGTTGCATCTAAAAATTTATGAATATCAATCTTTCTTAGGATGTGATAGCCTATACTTTCACATTTTACATACATCTACACACATTATATATATATATATATATATATATATATATATATATATATATATATATATATATATATATATATATATATATATATATATATATATATATATATATATATATATATATATATATATATATATATATATCAACACGAATACATTTTCATTTTAGCATTTAATATATTTTAATATGCTTAGCCTACTTAAATGTACATTAATTGTTTAACCCACGCATTAACACAATCAGCCATCTTCCTCCACGATTGTTCTCTTGCTTTGGCAGCAGATACAGTGTTACTGCGTGCTTGAAAAATATTTCTAAATTCTTCATATTTCTGGAGAATAATCTCTTGCTCCTCCGTTGAAAAGTAGATAGCTCTCGCTCTATCCATATCGAACGTGATTGGTTGTTCAGTGTCGTCGTCACTCTTTTATGTGCACGCGCCTGTGGATTAATCATAGCTTAAGGATCAAAGCCTGAGTTGACAGAGAAAGTTGATAACCTGCGTCATGGTACCAATTAAGCCTGATTGGATCGGTTTGGTTTTGTCGATTCAAAACCAATCCTGTAACCCCGAGTATGTTGAGCCACCTTCATGGTACAGGCCCCAGGATGCTAACACACACACATAGATGTTGGGTCTCTGGTGTTTAAGGATATATTCTTGGGCTGAGGTTATCATTACTAGAGCTTGATTAATCGGTACCATGAGTTTTTCTGTGACATTGTTGTTGTATTTTTATATCTATTTTTGTGTGATGTGGTTGTATAATTCTTAGTTCACAATGTTTGGTTTGTTTTGTTGATGTTCCTTTTTTGTTTTGTTTTGTTTTTCCCTCTCTCTCTGCCGTCCTGTGGGTATGGAGGCAGACTTCAATGTCTTCCTGTGTTTTCTTTGTTCCCCTTCCTCTCTTGTATTTTCAACTCACCCTCTCTCTTGACTTTTTGTTTCCTACCTCTCTTCTTCATCTTCCTTCTTTCTTCTCCTTAATTTTCCGTCTCTGTGTCCATAACATCAGGAAATAAAAACCCCAACAATTCATAATAAAGATTTTTCACACATATATCAAGTGGAGGACTATAGCAAAAGCTGTACTGCTCCGCTTTTGAAAGTAAATCTGTTGGGCTTCTACTTGGTAGTCAGACACCAATTCTGAGCTCCACACTGCCAAACAGGACACGTAAACAAAAACAAAAAAAAAACACACAAAAAACCCAACTACAAGTCTTTGTAGCCGGGGTTCCTTTTAAGAACAACAATGAAAAGGACATAAAAAGGACATTGGGCCAAGTGAAGTTGAGTCAGATAAGGAAACGCCATCAAGGGAGCCATCTGCGCCAGCAGCAGATCAACCACAGCAGCCAAAGCACACAGGGCACCCAGAGGAGGCAAGGCTGAGACCCCCACATCCACCTAAGCGCTACCTGGAGAGCACCCAGGCAGCCACAGCCGACCACCGCTCCTGAGGCAGAGGCAAGGCAAGGCAAGGCAATTTTATTTGTATAGCACACTTTCAACAGCAGGGTAATTCAAGGTGCTTTACATGATTTGGTGATTTAAAAGAAACACATAAAAGAAACACACATTACACATGATACACAATAAAGCAAGAGAAAAATAAAATAAAAAAAGCAAGAGAGCATGAACACATTTCATACATATGACATCAAGCATTTACTCAAAGGCAATTCTAAACAGATGGGTTTTTAGTCTCGATTTAAAGCAGTTCAGAGTTTCAGCAGCTCTACACTCGTCAGGAAGTCTGTTCCAGATAAGGGGAGCATAAAAAGTGAAAGCTGCTTCTCCATGTTTAGTTCTGAGTCTAGGGATGTTTAGTAGGCTAGAGTTGGAGGACCTGAGTGGTCTTGGTGGTTGGTACCATGACAACAGGTCTTCAACATATTTTGGTGCTAAGCCATGTAATGATTTATAAACTAGTAAAAGTATTTTAAAGTCTATTCTCTGAGCTACAGGGAGCCAGTGTAAGGACTTTAGAACTGGGGTGATGTGCTCTACTTTCCTGGTTCTAGTGAGGACGCGAGCGGCAGCGTTCTGGATCAGCTGCAGCTGTCTGATTGACTTTTTAGGCAGACCTGTGAAGATGCTGTTGCAGTAATCAATCCGGCTAAAGATAAACGCATGGATGAGTTTTTCTAGGTCGTGTTGCAAAATCAGTCCTTTAATCCTAGAGATGTTCTTCAGGTGATAGAACGCTGACCTTGTTATTGCCTTTATGTGACCCTGGAGGTTCAGGTCTGAGTCCATTACTACACCTAGGTTACGAACCTGATCAGTAGTTTCTAGCTGTATTAATTGAAGCTGTGTGCTGACTCTTGATCGTTCCTCCTTGGGTCCAAAAATAATCACTTCAGTTTTGTTTCTATTCAGCTGGATTATGGCACATCCATCCATTTATTTGGTCAATGCATTGATTTAGGGTTTGAATGGGTTCGGAGTCACCTGGTGACATTGTAATGTAGAGCTGAGTGTCATCTGCGTAGTTTTGGTAGCTAATGTTGTTGGTTGCTATAATCTTGCCTAGTGGGAGCATGTAGATATTAAATAAGAGGGGCCCCAGGATGGAGCCCTGGGGCACCCCACATGTGATTTCTGTTCGTTCTGATGAAAAGTTTCCTATTGAAACATAGAAGTCCCTGTTCTTTAGGTAAGACTCGAACCAGCCAAGTACTGTACCAGAGAGTCCGACCCAGCTCTCCAGTCGTTCCAATAAAATATCATGATCAACAGTGTCAAATGCTGCACTGAGGTCCAACAGAACCAGCACTGTGGTTCTTCCACAGTCTGTATTTATGCGGATGTCATTAATTACTTTGACGAGGACAGTCTCGGTGCTGTGGTGAGCGCGGAAACCAGACTGAAAAGCATCAAAACGGTTTGTCATTGTTATGAAGCCATTTAACTGCTGAAACACAGCTTTTTCAATAATCTTACTGATGAATGGGGGATTAGAGATTGGCCTGTAGTTCTGCATTAACGCGTTGTCCAGATTTTTCTTCTTTAGCAGTGGTTTAATAACTGCTGTTTTTAAAGCCTGAGGGAAGACACCTGATAGCAGTGATGAGTTCACTATTTGAACAAGATCAGAACCAATAAGAGGAAGAACCTTCTTTAGAAAAGCTGTGGGTAGGATATCAAGACAGCAGGAGGAGGAGCTTAATTGGATAATGATTTTTTCAAGGCTGTTCTGGTTTAATTTGTGGAATTCAGACATTTTCTCTACATTGTTGTTGATTGGGGATGGCACTGGTTGTGGGTTCGATATTGAGGTACAGATTGACCGTCTAATTGTTAGAATCTTTTCAGTGAAAAAGATGGCAAATTCATTGCAGGCCCTGGTAGAGTTTAGTTCAGGGGCTACTGTCACTGAAGGATTAGTTAGTCTTTCCACTGTTGCAAATAGAGTCCGTGCATTATTAATGTTTCTGTTGATGATTTCAGAAAAGAACGATTCCCTAGCATCTTTTATAGTTAGCTGATATCTATTCAGTCTCTCTTTGTAGATCTCACAGTGAACCTGGAGTCGAGTTTTCCGCCATTTTCTCTCGGCTCGTCGACACTCTCTTTTTTCACTACGTACCAGTGGATTACTTGTCCACAGAGACTTCTTTCTACCTGAGACTACTTTCACTTTAGTTGGAGCAATGGAATCCATGATGTCTGAGATTTTCGCAAGGAAATTATCTACCAACTTATTTACTGAGTTTGAGTTGGGAGATGAGGGGGATGTGGTGGAAGGATAAATACGTTTAAAGGTTTCTACTGAACTGTCCCCTAGAAAACGCTTTTTTATAGTGGTCTTACTGTGGCTGGATAATTTAGCAGAGATGGTACTTTGAAAGAAAATACAGAAATGGTCAGATAATGCAATATTAATTACAGAGATGTCAGAAATATTTAAACCTTTGCTGATAATTAAGTCCAGAGTGTGTCCTTTATTGTGTGTTGGTTGTTTGACATGCTGGATCAGTCCGAAGTTGTGGAGAGTATCATCTAACGTTTTTGCTTGTCTATCTTGGGGGTTGTCGGTATGGATGTTAAAGTCCCCCACGATGATTAGTTGGTCATAGTCGATACATATTACAGAAAGAAGGTCATTGAAATCATTAAAGAAGTTAGAGTTAAGTTTTGGTGGTTTATATAAACTTAGAAATAAAGCTTTGTTAGGCTTGTTTATCTGGGTGGCTAGGTATTCAAAAGAATCAAACGTGCCCAGAGTTACCTTTTTAAAGTTCATTGAGTTGTGAAAGATGGTGGCTACACCTCCGCCTCGTTTGTGTTTTCTGTTCTCGCTTAAGAAATTATAATTTGGAGGACTGGATTCTATTAATGAAGTTGTTTCGTTATTTTCATCTAGCCAAGTTTCTGATAAAAAAAAGGGCGTGTAAATTATGCTCAGTGTTGAAGTCATTGATAAGAAAAGACTTCCCGGATAGAGATCTAATGTTTAATAAAGCTAACTTAAGTATTGTGATGATGGGCAGCTGAACCTTCTGACAGGTTATCAATTTGAGATTTTGTTTAATATGAGAGCGTGTGGTTAACGGTTTATGTTTCCTGCTGCTGATAATCACTGATATAGCCTCAGGGATGCCGGGTGAATTCTGGGAGACGGTAAGGGTGGATTTATTGCCCGGTTCCCTCAAATATCAAATATCTGTAATAATCAGTGGGGGGAAGCTCCCAGACTTATTGACACTAGTCCCAGGCGTTTGGTGTAGTCTAAGTTTAGGTGTTAATTGTGTCCCAAATTTGATTTGCTCGTTCAGTCTGTCTGTAAAGTTTCTAAATGGAGACTCATTTGATGTGGCTGATTCACAGGAAGATGAAGACTTAATCTCTGATGGTTGTTTATCTGTTCGGTCCTGTGGTGTCATCCAGACTTGCTGTTTTTGTTCTCTGATATCCATGGGCGCCTCAAGGTCAGCTTTTGGGAGCAAGTGTTTTGCTTTCTGATTTTGATAAGAAAAAATGTTTGCTGCTAGGAGCCTTACTCCGGCCTTGTTAAGATAACGGCCTGCTTTGAACAGATGATTAGCACTTCCAAATACTTTGAAATTATTAATAAATGTGAACGACTTCTCAGCTGATTGTTTCTTCAACCATTTATGGAGCATGCAGAGTCTACTAAATCTTTCATCATTCCCTTCAGGGACAAGTCCGCTGATGAGGATGTTTACGTTAAGTCCATCAAGTCTCTGTAGGAGATCAGAAAAGTCTCTCTTCAGAATCTCTGATTGTCTCATCGCGATATCTGCTGATCCAGCGTGAATGACGAGCTTTTCCAAAGCAGGATGTTGGTCCAAGATTTTAGGGACTTTTTCTGATATTTCTCTCACTGTATTTTTGTAGCAGCTATAAACTTTGGTATTCTTGCTACAAAAAGCCTCAATTCCATTAATTGATCCGTCTTGTATGATAACAGTCTTTGCCGGGGGCGCTCTTACTTTGTTATGTGTCCGTTTGATGCGGCTGGGTTTCTCTTGGTGGCTTTGACTGGTCCTGGGGGATGCGTCATCTTTCGGGGAACTCAAGGCTGTGAATCTGTTTTTCAGCGGGATTCCAGGTGGAGAAATATCTCTTGTTTTTGGCTGAAACCTCTTTTGTTTACTTTTAGCAGAAGCGGCAGTTCTGGGTTCAGAGGTTTCTCTGTGTCGGAGTTTCTTTAGTTTTTTCTTCCTCGGAGAACAGGCTGGGGTTGATTTCATGCGTTTTAAAGCTGGCCAGTTTTCATTGTAGTGCGGAGTTCTGCCTCTCAGACGCCTGTAGGGAGTCTCTGTGACACGGTTAGACCGACATAACACAGGGCTGTTTGTATTCAAAGGTAAAGTTGTGTCATTTTGTCCATAATCAGCGTGGAGATCAAAATTAATTTCCAGACGACGTAGCTTCGTTTCAATGCCCTCAATTCTGTGGAGCAGTTTTTCAAAATCCTCAGCTGAGCAAAAAGCCATGTTGATAAGTCCATAGAAAAGTAATCCAAGAAGAGATCTGGTCCAATACAGTAACTCCAGGGGCTGGGAAAATAAAGTAACTAAGAAAAGGTTAAGAAAGAAAACAAGAAAAGCAAACAGAAAAGAAAATAAAGTGAACGGATCTGGAGAGAGACAGAGAGCAGCTGCTCCTCCTTCAGCGGACAGACGTTCAAGAGAGGGCTCTCATAGAGGAAACACAAATAACTCAGTACAAAACAAAGTGTAGATGTCTTATTGGAGTTTATAAAAATAAGTAAATAAAATATTAGTGACCTAAAACAGAGGTAAAAAGTTAAGATTCACTCATTATCCTCCAGCATGGACTTATATTAAAACATATAACTTCAGTGAATTTTGAAAGCAAGAATTGACTCCACATGTTGGAATTCAGTGTGGTAAGATTAATAGTACCTGTTCAAACATAACAACCATTAAGATAGCATGAAATATTTTCATCAAGCTCACATTTCTGTATATTTTTTAATTTGGCCTGATGTAATATTGTAATCTCAAATGTCATGTTTTCATTAGCTGTAAGTGGAAAATGGTCATAATCAGCAGAAATAAAGGCTTTGTAACATCAGTCTGTATGTAGCTAATATATGTAATGGTTTTCACTAGTGAGTTAATCATATGCATGAACTTTTTCATAATATTTATAATAACAGTCTTTCAATAGCTGAATTTCCCCTTTGTGGGACAATAAAGAATTATTCTATTCTATTCTCACCAGATTTGGGGCCTAACCAGAACATAATTTCTGCATACCTTAGCTAAATGACCCCTTTTTCACTCTCCCATCTAAGCAGGAGCCTTCATTGCTGCACATCTTGAACTCATCAGTCATTAATAACGTTGGGCAGTGTGTTTTACTACTAGTAAAAACCAAAAGATTGGCTTGCAGCATAAGTCAATGCATGTGCACTCAACAACAATAAATTGTTTTGCAGTCCTTAAACAAACACCAGTTACCCATAACATTTTGACAACTGACAAGTGAGGTTACAAAACAAATTGATTACAATATTAAAATTGAACCTGACAAGATTTGTGTTATATTAAGACAGCAAGAGAACTGGGTACTTCAACTTCCTCCCAAAGTTAAAAACATATGACTGTTAGGTTAATTGGTACCTCTAAATTGCCTTTAGGTATGAGTGAATGTGTGTGTGCATGGTCATCTGTCTTTAAGTTGCCCTGTGGTCTACTGCCGACCTTTGCAGGGTGTACCACACCTCTCCCCCAGTGACTGCAGGAGAAAGGCTCCAACCGCCCATGACCCTGCCAGGACAAATGGGTATAGACAATGTGTGGATGGATGGGTCTGTATATATTTATCTATACTAATGCTTAGATAAATGTCTATTTGAAGTTGAAAAGAAACCACGCTATTTTTGTAACCAACAAAAAGGTATGAGTTTGGCTGAATATTTGGCTACTCATACACACTTAAAAGAAATAGCCATGATCATTTCGAATTGTTGCCGTCCTCACACAAACCAAGCCCTTAAAAAGCTCATTCACTCGTTTTTTTTTCAATAAATTTGCTGTTGGAATGCTTTGGGAGTCGTTTATGTGGAAACAATGCAATGTTTCAGGAGGCTGAAGTTTGTCAGAGGAGTGAGTATTGGGAAACGACAAGTGTGAGTCTAAATCATTAATATTCATGATATAGAAAAAATGTAAAACAGCTAACAAACCATCTTAATCTCACACAAATTATAGAAGGCCCAACAAGGATAACACAATCAACTAAAACTCAGATAGATTTGACATTGTGTAATAGACCAGAAAGAATCACTAAATCTGACCACAATCTAGTACTTGTGGCTAGAAAACTATCGAAAAAAAATATTCCATGTACCCACAGTCATGGAACAGAAAATTCCTAAAATACTGAAAAGAGACCTGGACAACTTTAGAGAAAGGGTAAATAGTATCTATTGGGACTCTGTTAGTTGGTGAAGATGTACATGAGGGAAGTAGGTTAATTTCAAATAAATTACAAAGTATAATTAAAGGATTCACTCAATGGTTAACACATAAGAGAAAAAGAAATAGTCTTCAATGGGTCACCGTTGACATTCTAGAAAAAAATGAAAGGACGTGATCTGGCATTAAAAAGGGTGATTGAAACTAAATTATTTCACGATAAACAACGTTATACTACATTGAAGAATACAGTAACAAACATGATGAGAAAAGCTCAGGCCAATTTTTTTCTAACTATAATTAGTGAAACAAGAGGTAAACCAAAAATAATATGGGATCAGTTAAAAAAGTTGATGGGACATAAACATAATCCCCAAAAAGCCCTTGAACTACTTATAGAGAGAAACCGAGTCTCTAATCCTGTTGAAGTTGCTAGGACATTTAATTAGCATTTTATTGACTCAGTCAAATTTACTAAACAGAGTGTTTTACCAGCAGATGTTGAGGTGCATGAAATACATTCCAAAGAACCCAACTTAGTTTTTGTACATGCCACCGAGACCGACACTGCAGCAATCATTAAAAACCTCAAATAATCCAAAGCAAAGGATATATGCGGAATGGATACAACTATGCTTAAGAACATCAATAAAGCATTAGTCGGTCCTATTACTGAAATCATTAATCAATTGATATGCCAAGTGAAATTCCCAACTACATGAAAAACAGTGATTGCAACACCTATCTTTAAGACAGGAAACCCTCAAATAGTTTCTAATTATAGAACGATAAGTATCTTACCTGTAACATCTACGATAATTGAGAAATGGTTAGCTGAACATATCAGAGCTCACTTAAATGCTGGGTCTTTCCCCCACACCCCCTACAATTTAGTTTTCGACCCAATCATTCCACAGAATCAGCGAACTGTTACTTTATTGAGAAGATCAAGCATCATTGGATAGTAACAATATACTGGAAGCTGTTTTTCTTGATCTTAGAAAAGTGTTTGATACCGTAAATCATCAAATTTTACTGGCTTAATTTTTCAGATTCAACACTAAAATGGGTAAAGTCATATTTATTGTTGCGATCACAGATGGTGCGCATATTTAATAACCAGTCGGCACCTGTTACACTAACGACTGGTCTACCACAGGGTTCTATATTATCCCCTATTTTATTTTGCATGTATGTTAATGACTTGCCCTTGGTGTGTCCGGAAGTAAACATACAGATGTATGGAGATGACACAGTTTTATACACATATGGATCTACAAAAGCAGAGGTAGCCATAAAATTGACAAAGGCAATGGTTAAGGTTGTAACATGGTTGGAACAGTGGCTGCGTTTACATGCAGCCAATAACCCATTCAAAATCGGAATATTAGCAATAACCCGATTACTCAAGGCCATGTAAACGCAGTCAAAAACCTGAATATCACCCCTGGGGTACCCCTTTTCTAACCCGAATATTTGGTCAAATAAACGCGTATCGACATATCCCCATCAAAAGGAACATTAATTTGTGTTCTGTGTGTGTTCTATTCGCAAGGAATCTTGGTCTTTTGAGTTGAGGAACATCTTGTATGCACATAGTAACACCCACGTGCAGTATACAGAAGTAAAGAAGTGGAGGTAACCACGGCGAGACGCAGCACAGCGCCACACTTTTGGAGCGAGGAGGAAACCATTTTATTTCTTAGCGTGGTGAAAACCACACTAAGTGAAAGTACAGAGATAGTGAGATTTACAGGAAGGAGATAGAAAAGTTATGCGAAGGTACGTGCATTGCCGTTTACATTGGGATATGCCAATTGATTATTATGTATACAGGAGTAGCTCTCTCTGCTCACGCATGTAAACGGATTATTCAAAATGTTTCAGAAACCTGAATAGTGACCTTAACCCGACCATAACCCGAATATTGGCTGCACGTAAATGTAGTCAATGTTGCCTACAGCTTAATGTGACAAAAACTGTGGGCATGTTCTTCTCTAAATCTCGCAAGACAACTGAAGACCCAGACAAAATGGTAGATGAAGAAACATTACAAATTGTTCAAGAAAATAAAATACATGGGCATTTATTTGGACTCCAATCTCTATTTCAGAACTCCTTTAAAACAATTATGCAAAACGGTCAAACTTAATTTAGCAAATGTTCGGGTTATTAGAAATTCTATGTCTCTCCATGCCGCTAAATCTTTTATACATGATAGGATTTTCTCTCATATCACTTCCTGCTTAACCAGTTGGTCTCAGACTAATCTTACTATTATGAAACAATTAATATCTTTATATAAACAGACATTAAAAGTATTTCATGAAAAAAAACCTAGGCACTCCCACCACTGTGAGATTTTAACAAAATATAGCTTTTTAAGTTGGGAAAATCTTATTAGATTTACAAATATTTGTCAAAAATATAAAACTTTGGGGTGTTGCGTGGCGTAGTGGTTAGAGCAGTTAGAGCTCCCATGTGCAGAAGCTTCGATCGAGTTCGAGTCCCGTCCCGGACGACCTTTGCCGCATGTCTTCCCCCACCTCTCTCCCCCTTCAAAAAACTCTGTCCACTGTCAATGAACGCCACTCAGGCCCAAACACCTTTAAAAATTTTAAAAATAAATATAAAACTTTACATGGGAAGGCCCAACCACCATTTAATGAATTTGTATATTGTAGGACTAACTCAGACAGAATCACAAGAGGAGGGGCAAGACAAGATTGTACTATACAACGTAGAAAAACTGGCTTTGGCCAGACAGCTTTTTCAATTAAAGCTGCACGGGAATAGATTACAATTCCAAAAACAATAAGAGATATATCAATAGGTTTCACATTTTTCATGATGGATTATTCATAACCAGACTTGTCAGCATTGATGTCATGTCAGTGGCATTTGGTGTATACGATGATTTTAGTATGTATGTTTTTTTTCTTTTTTGTTTGTTTGTGTGTGTGTGTGTGTGTGTGCGTGTGTGTGTAGGATATGTATGCATATGTAGACATATTTTTTTTATATATGCATTTATTTTATTTTTACTTCTGTTTTCATGCAATGTTTTATACATGTAAGCTGTCATTATATATATATATAAGAATGCCAATTTACATCTGGCTAACAGGACTATGGATGAAAATTAGCCTTTGGCTAACTCTGGCATGTCACCTGTTAACCTGTTGTAAATATGCACTGTCCTGGTAATAACAAATAAATAAACTACTACTACATAGGAAAACATCTCGCCTCTGATTGACTAACAGGAATGCAACTCTTATGCTGCCTTTGAACAAATAACTTTAGGTTATGAACATAACCCCGGTTCTCTGATTAGCATGAGTGAGTGTCTCACTATGGGGGAACGCCTCCTGCGTGACCTCATCAGAAGCCTGAATTTCACTACGCCAGCCCTGATTGGCTGGCCTTGTTGATGTCTATGTGAGACGGGCCCTTGCTGGAATATGCTAGAGCAATTGCTCCCACAATCCAGTGAGAAAGTCGCTGCTTTGACACTGGCTTACCAACATTAGGCTTAGCCCAAGACACAAAAAGCTGATCAGTTCTCCTAAAACTCTGTGTTCTGGTCACATAAGTGCGTAGTGCACGGCCTGGACACAAATTATTGAGCCGCCTCTGCTCCTCCGAGGCAAATGGAGGAAGGTAGAATGCAGAAAGCTCTATAGGAGAACATGAACCCATTACTTTTGGAATAAAAGCTGGGTTAGGTTGGAGGGACACTTTTGTGCCATCACTGGAAAATTTAAGACATGCCTTATGTACAGACAGAGCATGAATCTCACCTACTCACTTAGCTGAAGCCAGGGCATGGAGCAAAGCGGTTTTTAGAGATAAAGTTTTTAGCTCAACCTGATCTAAAGGTTCAAAAGGAGGACCTGAAAGAGCATCCAGTACAGTGGGCAGGTCCCAAGGCGGGGCAAGGGGCCTGAAAAAGGGCAATTTTCGGCGTGCACCCCTCATAAAACGACAAATCAGGGGATGCTGGCCAACAGTCTTTCCCTCAAAACCCACATGGCAGGCAGAAATGGCTGTCAGGTACACTTTGATTGTGGAAAAAGCTTTACCCTTCTCTAGCAGGTCCTGCAGAAAAGACAAAATCACTGTCATAGAGCACTGAAAGGGGGGGCCACGAGAGTCTGCACACCAGCTCTCAAACACACGCCACTTCCGCTCATACAGAGACCTTGTAGATGAAGCTCTAGCAGACTGAATTGTGTCAATAACACCAAGAGGGAGGCCCGCTGCAGTTAAGTTTAACCATTCAGGGGCCAGGCCCAGAGGGCCAGCCTCTCTGGGTGTGGGTGAAAGATCTCCCCCTGGGCTTGGGACAGCAGATCCCTGCGGAGGGGTAGCTGCCATGGGGGCCTGCGCAAAATCTCTGCCAACCAGTGTTTTCCTGGCCAGCGAGGGGCTATGAGGATCATGGACAGCCCCTCCCCCCTCACCCTGTCCAGGGTGGGGGGAATGAGGGCCACAGGTGGGAAAGCGTAAAGGAGGGACTTCGGCCACTTGTGAGCCAGAGCACCCACTCCCAGCGGAGCGCTCTGATCGTGCAGAGAGAAAAAGAGGGGGCACTGTGCATTTTCTGAGGATGCATATACATCCACCTCTGCTCGGCAGAACCTCTCCCAGATCTGATTCACTACCCCAGGGTGAAGCTTCCAATCTGCATACAGCGGGTCGCCCCTCGACAGTAAATCCGCTTCGTGATTCAGCACCCATGGTACATGCGTAGCTTTTAGTGAGAGCAAGTTCAAACTGCTCCATATGATCAGTTTGTGTGCCAACATGTGTAAGCGAGGGGACCTCAGGCCCCCCTGCCTGTTGATGTAGGCCACCACTGTGGAGTTGTATGTCCTCACTAGAAACATGACAACCTCTCAGCCAGGGGAGGAAATGTTTCAGAGCCAGATGGACCGCCAGCAACTCTAAGCCATTTATGTGCGTGGAGCACATGTGTGGTCCCCATCTCCCATTCACTGTCCTCCCCTCGTGGGTTGCCCCCCATCCAACCAAAGAGGCGTCTGTGGTGATGAGCTTCTGAGCTGGGATTCAATTCAATTCAGTTTATTTATATAGCGCCAATTTACAACAGATGTCATCTCAAGGCACTTAACAAGAAGTCATTTCAATACATTTATACAAACATTCCAATCAGTTAAAAAGTTTCCTATTTAAGGAATCCCAGCAGATTGCGTCAGTCATTGGCTTGAGTTTGGGCAGACTTTCCAACCACAGCAATCCTTCACCAATCCCTCATGCTGAGCATGCATGTAGCGACGGTGAAGAGGAAAAACTCCCCTTTAACAGGAAGAAACCTCCAACAGAACCAGGCTCAGTAGGAGCGGCCATCTGCCACGACCGTCTAGGGGTTTGAGAAGACAGAGCAGAGATGCAGAAGGAACAGAAGTTCTGATATAACAGTACTCTCTATGTTACAGAAAGTAAAAAGTTGATAACAGGACACAGTGGATGTTCAGCCACTGGGAGCACCATCCCAGTCAATGCCCTCCGTCCAACAGGGCATTGCAGCCTCTTCTATGGAGAGAAAAACACTGAGAGAACACAAAGTTAACAGTCGAAGTAGCAGAATGTACTGTAATACAACTGGAGAGTAGTAGTCGAAAAGGAAGTAGCAGAGTGAAGAAAATTGGTAAGTCTGTCCTCCAGCAGTCTAAGCCTATAGCAGCATAACTACAGAGCTAGCTCAGGATGACCTAAGCCACTCTAACTATAAGCTTTATCAAAAAGGAAAGTTTTAAGCCTGGCCTTAAAAGTAAACAGACTAAAGCTGGGAGCTGGTTCCACAGGAGAGGAGCCTGATAACTAAAAGATCTGCTTCCCATTCTACTTTTAGAAATCCTAGGAACTACAAGTAAACCTGCAGTCTGAGAGCAAAGTGCTCTGTTGGGAACATATGAAACAATTAGATCTCTGATGTATGATGGAGCGTGAATATTAAGGGCTTTGTATGTAAGAAGAAGGATCTTAAATTCTATTCTGGATTTAACAGGGAGCCAATGAAGGGAAGCTAAAGCAGGAGAAATGTGATCTCTCTTTTTAATATTCATCAGAACTCTTGCTGCCGCATTTTGGATCAACTGAAGGCTTTTAATGGCATTTTGTGGACTACCTAATAGTAAAGAATTACAGTAGTCCAGCCTTGAGGTAACAAATGCATGGACTAGTTTCTCAGCATCACTCCTGGACAGGATGTTTCTAATTTTAGCAATATTCCGGAGGTGAAAGATGGATATCCTAGAAACCTGTTTAATATGGGATTTAAATCTCAAGTCTTGGTCAAAAATAACGCAGAGGTTCTGTACATTACTACTGGGGGCCAATTTAATGCCATCCAGATGCAGTGATTGTGTGATTAGAACTTCTGGTCCAAAGACAGCAACTTCTGTCTTGTCAGAATTTAAAAGTAAAAAGTTTAGATTGATCCATGTTTTTATGTCTTCCAGACATGCCTGTAATCTACCTAACTGACTGGGTTCATCAAGATTTATGGATAAATATAGTTGTGTATCATCGGCATAGCTGTGGAAATGTATCCCATGCTGTCTAATGATTCTACCAATTGGAAGCATATATATGGTGAAAAGAACTGGTCCAAGCACAGAACCCTGTGGAACTCCACAAGTAACCCTTGAGAGTGAAGAAGATTGATCATTTAGATGAACAAACTGGAATCTGTCAGACAAATATGATTCAAACCAGCCTAGTGCTTTTCCTTTGATCCCTGCAACATGTTCAAGCCTTTCTAAGAGAATATTGTGATCGACTGTGTCAAAAGCAGCACTGAGATCTAACAAAACCAGAACAGACACAAGTCCATTATCTGAGGCCATGAGAATATCATTAGTAACCTTCACCAGTGCTGTTTCAGTGCTATGATGAGCTCTAAAACCTGACTGAAATTCTTCAAACAGCTCGTTACTGTTTAGATGCTCACAGACTTGATTAGCAACAATTTTCTCAAGGATTTTGGATAAGAAAGGAAGGTTAGATATAGGTCTGTAATTCACTAAGTCATCTTGATCAAGGGAAGGTTTCTTGAGTAAAGGTTTAATTACAGCTATTTTAAATTCTTATGGTACTTATCCGTTTACTAAGGATAGATTCATCATATCCAAAATGGGGCCAGGAACCAAATGGAACACTTCTTTAAAAAATGTGGTTGGGATTTGGTCCAACATACAAGTTGAAGGTTTAGATGAGGCTAATATTTTTGATAATTCCGAAAGCTCGACTGAATCAAAACAGCCTAAGCACAAACAAGGTTCTACAGTTCTTTCTGATGCTGCCTAATTTACTGAGGAAGAAGTAATCATGTTTGGGAGGATGCCAATGATTTTATTTTTAATTGAATAAATTTTACTTATGAAGAATCCCATAAAATCATCACTGCTAAGAGCTGGGGGAATAGTTGGCTCAACAGAGCTGTGACTCTGTGTAAGTTTGGCAACTGTACTAAAAAGAAACTAGGATTGTTTTTATTCGCCTCTATTAATGATGAAAAATATGCTGTTCTGGCTTGTGGAAGGGTCTTTTTATACAGCAGTAGACTGTTATTCCAGGTTAAATAGGAATCCACCCAACACCGGGTCCCCGCCTGACAGGCTAGCTTGGCAGGCTAGCCTGCGGCGAAGTAGCTTGCGCGGGAAGGCGGCACAGTGGATACACTCGTCTGTGGATGTCAGGGCGTGAGCAAAACCCAGGCAGGATGAGTATCCCAGGAGGAAATTTTATTGCCGCAGGGACAAAGTTTCGGGGCGGCTTCGGCTACGCCGGAGCTTGCTAATGTTGCCATGGTTAGCTAACAGTGTGTCTCGCGCTAGCACTCGTAACCCTTAAGTTTGTGCAGCTAGGTGGCAAGGGATTTTTTATTTTTTTATTTTACAAGGGCGAGGCTAAGTATTGCGACTCCGTGGTATTGGTACCTTGTTTTATGGAGTAGTGCTACTCGTGATTGAAAATACGTTGGGGTATTGCTACCAACACGGTCTCAAGCTAGTTTTTAAGAGTATTGCTACTCTCCGATAGCTAGCAGGCAACTGTATTAGAGAGTAAGCGCCCGGTGACCGAGTTGTGCACCCGACCGATGTACAGTTTAGCCTAGCACCCAATTTACAGTTGTCTCTTACTTCTGTGAGAAGCAAGAAGAGGGTTTTGAATGGCGACGTATGCTATGTTGGGCCCTTTTATAGAGTGGGATTGGGCCTGTCTCACATAGACGTCAACAAGGCCAGCCAATAAGGGCTGGCGTAGTGAAATTCAGGCTTCTGATGAGGTCACGCAGAATGCGTTCCCCCATAGTGAGACACGAAACAAATTCTATGATAGAGAACTAACTTAACTTATTTTGCTGGTGGTGTTCCTAGATTAATTTCAACAGTTTCTTTCTCGGCTACTCTGTCTTGGGTAAAAAATGTGATGTTGATGTGCCATGTCCACAAATAGCACAAGCCCGAACGTTTTCCACCATATTGCGGGGTTGCTAACAGTTAGCTACTACTAGCAGAGGCGTGCTCCACTCTCTCATGGCTGCAAAATCAATACAGCCTTTCCTTGGGTGGTCGCAAACCAAGGTAGGCGAGACCTTGAATACTAATTTTGATGTAGAAGGGATCTGGCTTTCTTTGACTTACTCGTTTTTGTTGTCTATTTCTTTTATGTTGCTAATGCAGGCAATGTTGGAGAAAATGTTCACATGCAGCATTCATATGCAACTCAGGGTGACCGAGTGATCAGACCATCAGAGTATTTCAAAAAGACCATGTTTCAAAAAGAACAAGCATTGTATGGTTTTTCACTGAAAAAGACCTTTAAGGCTCTTAGGGTCAACAAATGTTTGATGGAGTTGAGGTCAGGGGCGAATCCAGGAGTGAAGTGTTGGGCTGACTTAATCATTCAAAATCTGTTTTATGTGTGGTTTAAGTCACTGTACCGCCTGATCAACCAACTATTCCAGCTTTACTAGGTTAAGCATTGATTTGAGGTGAGGTTGAAAAATTTGAAGGTAATCTTCCATCGTCACAATTCCATCCACCTAATTTAACCATAACTCTTTCAGCCCCTTGCAGACACTGAGCATGATGCTACGACTAGTTGGTACAGCGTTCTTAGATTTGAAAGCTACAACTTGTATCCTCCAAACATTCTCTTTTCATTGTGGCCAAATCAGTCAATCCCTTTTTACCTGATCATAACACTTTTCTCCAGAAGATATTTTAACATGCCTGTCTAGGTAGCCGTAAATTTCAGTCAGTGCGTTTGAGGCTTTATTTATCATTTTTAATCTTTGTGGAGTCAAGAAAAAACCCACAATGAATTCAAATTTGTGCACACAGTGCTTGGTTTTATAATTCATCAAACACTTAAAAGAAATTAATAAAAGTTTTTGGAAAAGATGTGCATTGATGAAAACAGATAATACATTTGATAAATATCAGCTAAGATATGAAAATGCATTAAGTTTGTATTATATCTTCCTTCTAACTCACTCTTTCACGACTATAATTATCCGTTTTGGGTGTGGTAAAAATCAGTTTCAAAAGCCTTTCATCAGATCATTTTTAGTGGGGGCATTTTCTAATGACCTGAAGAGTGAAATGGAGAAAGACTTCTTTAAGGTTGAAATAAAAATCTAGGTCACTATAGATCTTGTTATTTTGATATGTAGTAATACATTAGAATTTAAAACCTTCCAAACAGCAGACAGCTCTTGGTAGGCTCAGACCCAAAGACACAGGGTGAGTCACAGCAGGCTTTGCCACTTTTGCCCAGGATTTAGGTCAGCCAAGTAACTCCAGGTGGCACAGGTCCTTCCCGGAGGACATTATTCTGTCTGTATCTAGACCAGGGTTAGAAACATAATAGGCATAATAGGAGATTAATTTTTAATGTAAACTAACCCATCTCTAGTTAGGGGAGCAAGGTTATGAAAGGTATGTTTGACTCTACATATACTTTTCTAAATATAGCTCTTTGTATTTTTTTGTCCACAATTCATTTCAAATTGTTCCAGTTACAGTAAGGGAACATAAATGTTAAGCTTTTATCCAGTACCAGCTTGCTTAACAGCTTGAAGATTGCATAGCAGCTCAGAGAAGATTAAGTATAAGGAGTTTCAACATTGAGCACCTTATACAAAAAAAAACACCTACAGATCAATAAAAGGATTAAAAGGATAAATAAAAGTCAGGAAAAACAATTGCTTGTTTACAGGCCTCTTTACTCTTATACCACTTAAAAAATCCAGTGCAGCCAATTCACTTCAGAGGTTTGTTAGAGAACTTTATTTTGTTATAAAACTATTTCCCAAGCTTTGATGGTCTCACAGAGTACAGTTCAATCAGTTTGACAGAAGCCAACTAGAGGACACAAAGCACGTGGAATAATGTACTCTGATCAGATGAGATGAAAGCTGAACTTTTTGGCCAACGTGCAAAACACTATATGTGGAGGAAAAATTAATACTGCACATCACTCTAAACACAGTCCTCCAAAGTGAAACATAAAAAGCATCAACATTGCAGTATGGATAATGAAGGAAGCTGGTCAGAGTTGATGGGAAGATGAAAATAGCTAAAAGTTCTGCGCAATACTGGAAGAAAACTTATTAGAGGCTGTAAAAGGCTGAGGAGGAAGATCATCTTCCATCAGAGCAGTGGTTCTCAATTATTTTCATGCGCCCCTAGAGAACATATATTTCTTCACAACCCCCCTGAATTCAAATACTATTCAGAACCTGATAATATTTAATTATTTATCTGTACAAACCACTAATACCAGCATTCTGGATATAATATCTTGATTATCAAAACCGATTAATAAAATTAGCTGCAACAACTTCAATTTTCAGTTGTTGCAGCTCATTTGATTGTTTTAAGTCTTTATTAACTCAAATGTGCACATTTAATCAAGACTGCTCAGTCTGTGATTATCAGAAGAGAAAGGCACATATGATTCACTGGGATGTGCCTTTTTAGACATAACATTAAAACCTCTTAAAAACTGTAAACATTGGTCACTTGTCAGCTTCATCAGCTTATTCCTTTTAAAAATATATATTATTTACCATTATTTTCCCAATTTTGTTTTATTTTTTTCCAAAATTCCACTTTTTTATTTTTTTAAAATCTGAATTCAATTTTTCCATTCTTCCATTCTGACCATATTTATTAACCAAAAAGTGTATATTTATGTAGTGAATAAAAATAATTTAAGAAAACAATGGCCAAAGAGACCCACATTACTGTTATTCACAAATATTTATAGCACCTCCCTATCATTTAAAAAATAAACAAACATTATGTACAAAAAACTCGTTTTTAATATTTGACATTTAAAAGAAAATCTACCTTTAAAATGCTTTAGTTGAACTCAGCCTGTCTCATAAAGAGACCTAGAAATAGTAAATGCTTGTGCTCACTTCCATAATGATCAGAATCTTTGTTCGATTTTATTTCCTAACTCTGTTTTAGACTCCATTGAAATACATGACATGTCAGTGCTTTTTTGTTTAGCTCTCATGTTGCTGCAGACCTTGCAGCCCATGAGCTGACAGAACTTATAGAATGTTTGTTCTACCGATTCATAAACATCGCTAGCCCTGGTGCGAAGCTTCAAGTTTTTTTATTATTATTATTTGGAGGATGTCGGTGTTTCAGTGAGTTTTTGCCATGGCTGGTCCATTTATTCTATCTGTGTGGAGAGGCCGACGGGGGTTGGCCGAGGACCAAACCCCGCCTAACCAGGTAGCAACTAATAGTATTTACAGCCACCAAAACACTACTTCTACACTAGGAACAGTGTTTTATTGTGTTCCATTTTGTATTCCACGATTCTGTCTGCCTTTCCTGCATTGCGAACTTCATAGAACACTACTCTAACAGAAAGGCAGCCTATGGATTAGTTTGAGCACTGCTGCCACCTAGGGACTGGAGGCTTGTTTATCGTTCAATCATGAATAAAGATAAAAGTCCTCCTGCCTCACTACGCACCCCCAGAGGGGGGGCGCGCCCGACTGTTTGAGAAATAGTGCACCAGAACAACACTTAGCCTACAGCCAACACTACAATAGAATGACTAAGATCAAAGCATTTTCAAGTGTAAGAATGACGCAAATAATCCAGAGCTAAATCTAATTAGGAATCTCTGGCAAGTCTTGCAAACTTTATAGAGCACTACTCCGTCAGTCTGTACACTGGTACATTGCTGTTCACAAATATTTTTTACCCAATCTGAGTAAGCATGGACTATTTCATGAAAATAAATTGCCAAACAAATCACTCCTTAGGTGTGCAAAGCTGGTAGAGACATACTACAAAATATTTCCAGCCGTAACTACAGCAAAATGTGGATTCACAAAGTACTAACGGTCCCCTGATTCAGTACAAAATACATACCATACTTTTCCGATTTTTATGCAGAAAATCTTTTTTAAACCATATATATCTTTCCTTCCATTTTACAATATTTTATTTTCATTTGAGCTTAATAAAGTATTTTTGATTTAGAATTAGAATTTAGTTTAATTATGTGATACTTTATCTTGATCTTTTTCATAAAATACATTGAGCTTTGTGGTTGAAACACGAAAAAATGAAAAAAGTTCAAGATGTATATATACTGTATGAATACTGTAGAAATAATAAACCTCATCTTATTTTCAAGAAAGGTCCACCAAACTGACTGGAAGGTTATTCAAGCTGCTTTTATCTTTGTTTTATGACTTTAATTCCTGTTGAAGTGATTTCAAAAGCTCCTTGGCTTTGAGCTTTCTCTTTTGAATGCCAAGAAGAGTTTGAAATAACCTTATTTATCCATGATTAGTCAAAAACACAATGTGGGTTTCATGTGAAATTGTCTCCTCTTAAGCAGTTAAAAGGCACACAGTTCTAACAGATGGTGCTTTCTGATGCAATTTAATAGTCAGAGATTTCCGCTGTGCTCTGTCGCTTATTCTCTGTTATCAAACACTCACATGTAAACAAGAAGTCACAGTGTTCTTAAAAACAAATTCTGCTTACAGATATGGAAAAGGGGACAACGTTTTGCCTTGGCGTTACTTTGATCACCTTAACTTCATCAGGGTTAATGTTTGGACATTCAAGTTTAGGATTAACATTATAAAGCTCATATACTATTAAGCTAAAAAAATAAAAAGCAACAAGGGAAATTGAACCTTGGGTGATTGTGTGCTGTTCATCTTAAGCTCAGGTCCTCAAGCAGACCTAGGAGCAGTATCTTAGCTGTTCCTAGGGTTGTGATCAGCTGGACTGAGTTCTCCGATCTTTCTCCAGGTATCTGTTGGACCCACTTCTCAGGTGTGGGGTCACTGACCGAAGTGCTCCAGTGACCAAAGGCACTACTGTTGCCTTCATCGGCCAGGCTCTCTCTTTCTCTTCCCAGAGCCTTTGGCAATTTTCCACTTTCTCTTGTTTTTTCCTGATGTTTACATTGTTTGGAATGCTTATATTAATCACAATGACTGTCCTCTTGTGCTTATCAATGTTCACAGGTCCAGGTTGTTGACCATAGCCATTTGCTCCAAATCTATTAGTCCAACAAGATTGTAGCTCAGTTATTCCCCACCACCTTGGAAGTTGATTCGCACTTTGGGTCTCCATTTGATATTCTTCACAAATGTTACTGTACGGTATGCCAACTATTTGGTTATGGCATTCCATTTCTTTCCTGTCAATATCTTACACCCTGCTGTGAGATAGTGGATTGTTTCTGGGGGATCTTTGCACAGACTGTTCCTGAAATCTTGCCTGGTGTGATAGATCTGGGTCTCTTTTGTTCTGGTGCTCAAGGCCTGCTCCTGCACTATTATGATCAGTGCTTCTGTGCTGTCCTTTAGACCTGCCCTCCCATAGTTCCTGGTATGAACTGGCCATATTAGCCATTAGCATTCATGTGTTGTACCTCCTAAATAGAGTTTCCAACACCCAGCAAATAAAATTAAGAACCACCCCCCACCCTCCGCCTCATGATGCTTAATCAACCTAATCAACTTTAATTTAATGCACATGTAAAACAAATGTACAGAAATGATTTATTTTTCTAAAATAATTAAATAGATTCAACATCTTTCTTTGACAGAATTGCAGACTACACAGATGGTACCTTCCCGAAGGAAAAAGTACTATAGTGTGGAGGAAAATTGTTATGCAATTCGGAATTAAGTGTATATTCTCTGTTTAGTGAATGCATCTAGGGTAAAATGACGAGGTTATTGCTCCAACTTAATGTTTATGATATATATGTGTCAGGTCACCAGATAGACAGACGCCGGGGTAGTAAGATAGCAGTCTGGCCTTCAGGTGTGCTGTTTTATGCGTTGGTATCAGACTCCCATGAAACAGTGACTCCGGAGGCGGGGCGTGAAGGTTGGAGAAGACATCTACAGAGATAAACAAAGATTGCTGAATACTATTTAAGCGGTTAGTTAGAAAGGTTGGATAGGGTGATGCACGAGTAACTCTGTCCCCTCCATGGTCTGGCCAGACATGTTTGTTTTAAATACTTAAACGCCTTCTGGGACTAAAGTCTTTTTTATTATGGAAACCCTGAGATACTTTTTTTGCCATAACAATAGCTTACTAAGATATATAACATATATACTGTATTAAACTTAATATTTACTATATACGATTGTGATGGCTGCTACTGAACCCACACAATTAGGGTAATATGTACTCTTCACAGTATTCAAATCCAGTATCCATAATACAAATTTAGTTTTCTTTAAATACAGGATTTATTTTGTAGAAAACAGTTTGTTTACGATTTATTTTATACAATTTATGGCTTAACACTGTATTCTAAAATAGTGCGCACATTTTAGTTTACACTGTTATGGATATGAATTGATTTAACTTTGTTTTTCTCTGAGTTACTTCAGTGGCAGCTGCTCCAGTCCCTTGGCTGAAAGAGGAAGTGGAAAGTGGGTGGAGCAAGCTTCTCTGAAGGCCTGCAGATTGGGTCGTACCACTGTTCAGGACCATGGGGGGGAAAATGGGTTTTGTTGTATTGGTGTTAGTTAGAGGTTTGTGTGTTCTACCCCCTTTTGTGTCTGTGTGGACTGATCAGCCACTATTTAAGCTTCCCCTTTGTCTCAGTTAGAGAGGTCAGTTTGTTTGAGTTAGTGTCGTTTGCTGTCGGGTTGAGTGGGGATCTGTTACTTTGACTTCTTTTATGGGTCCAAGAACTTCCATTCCATCCATCCATTTTCTTCCGCTTATCCGGGGTCGGGTCGCGGGGGCAGCAGCCTAAGCAAAGAGACCCAGACTTCCCTCTCCCCAGCCACTTGTTCCAGCTCCTCGGGAGGAACCCCAAGGCGCTCCCAGGCCAGCCGAGAAACATAGTCCCTCCAGCGTGTCCTGGGCCTTCCCCTGGGCCTCCTCCCGGTGGGACGTGCCTGAAACACCTCACCAGGGAGGTGTCCAGGAGGCATCCTGACCAGATGCCCGAGCCACCTCAACTGACTCCTCTCGATGTGGAGAAGCAGCGGCTCTACTCTGAGCCCCCTCCGGATGACTGAGCTTCTCACCCTATCTCTAAGGGAGAGCCCAGACACTCTGCGGAGGAAACTCATTTCAGCCGCTTGTATCCGTGATCTCGTTCTTTCGGTCACCACCCAGAGTTCGTGACCATAGATGAGGGTAGGAACGTAGATCGACCGGTAAATCGAGAGCTTCGCCTTTTGGCTCAGCTCTCTCTTCACCACGACAGACCGGTAGAGCGCCCGCATAACTGCAGATGCCCCACCAATCCGTCTATCGATCTCCCGCTCCATTTTTCCCTCATTCGTGAACAAGACCCCCAGATACTTAAACTCCTCCACTTGGGGAAGGACCCCATCCCTGACCCGGAGGAGGCACCCCACCCTTTTCCGGCTCAAGACCATGGCCTCGGATTTGGAGGTGCTGATTCTCATCCCAGCCGCTTCACACTCGGCTGCGAACAGCTCCAGCGAAAGCTGTAGATCACGCTCCGATGAAGCCAACAGGACCACATCATCTGCAAAAAGCAGAGACCCGATCCTGAGGCCACCAAAACGGATCCCCGCAACGCCTTGGCTGCGCCTAGAAATCCTGTCCATAAAAGTTAGGAACAGGATCGGTGACAAAGGGCAACCTTGGCGGAGTCCAACTCTCACCGGAAACAAGCCCGACTTACTGCCGGCAATGCGAACCAAACTCTGGCACCGGTCGTACAGGGACCTAACAGCCCGTATCAAGGGGCCCGGTACCCCATACTCCCGGAGCACCCCCCACAGGGCCCCCTGAGGGACACGGTCGAACGCCTTCTCCAAGTCCACAAAACACAAGAACTTTTTTTTGTTAAATTGATTTAATGATAATTTTTGGGTTAAATAAAAACCAACTTTAACCTGTAAACAAAACAAAAACCTGTGCCTGATTGTCCTTTACTGCACGGTCCATCACAACGATAAAGGATTTATGACCACTATATCCAATTGGTTGTAAGATTCAGATAATTATTTTTTAAAATCTAGACATTTTAAATGAGAATAAGAAAGAAAAGTATGTATTTGTGCCCCCCTTTTCGTGTTAATGCCCTACCTGGGCCCCAGGCAAAACTTTGCTAGAGCCAACCATGCACAGTTGCCAGCTATCAACTACATAGAAAAGGATACTGGTGTTATTTGTCTCTCAGAAACAGTTTATAACTTCCCTTCAACTCATTCATGTCACTTAAAAGGTAAACCTATTTGTTCCTCACCTGTTCAGCTCTGATGATTCAGTAAGAACATCTTCTGGTTTCATTTTCATGTTTCCATCTCACCACATATCCAAAACGATATCATGACCAGCAGCTTTTACAGCTGTGGCTTCAGCAAACATCAGAAAGTAATGTTAAATCAATTCTAAAAACAGGTTATCAAGCTTAAACGTGCTGCTGTTGTTTAGCGCGACATCCGCTGGTTTCTTCTTTCTAGGGCAAAGTCCACGATAAACAAACAGACGGGACTGCGACAAAAAAGCCGATCAGCTGATCAATGATCAGTTTCATGATTGAAGGAGCAACAGGAGAAGGAGGGGAGAGAATGAGAGAATACAAGGCAGCTGTGCAGCGTAAAGACACAGAATAACTCCAGCATTGTATCTTTTTTTCATTCTAGCTGAAATACGGGACAAATCGCGTTTCTTCTCACCTTAATACGGAGCGTGTAATATTTTCTCTGAATACGGGACGATTCCGTTTTTTTACTGAACGGTTGGGAACCATACTCCTAAATCTTTTTCTGAAAGCAACTACAGCTTGTGGATGTTGGAACACTGAGCCACTAGATGTTTTAGTTTTCGCTTAGATTGTGGGTAACAATCCATCCATATGTCCTACAGTCTTTTAATTTAACTTTGCTGTTTAGGGTTCCTGGAGTAGTAGTATTTCAACTGTGCATGGTTCTCTTGTGTTTATTGCCTTTGTGTTTCAATACTGTATTTATCAACAAAATGGCTATATGTCTACAGTTGTGGCCAAAAGTTTTGAGAATGACAAAAATATTAGTTTTCACAAAGTTTGCAGCAAAAATACTTTTAGATCTTTGTTTCAGTTGTTTCTGTGATGTACTGAAATATGATTACAAGCACTTTATACGTTTCAAAGGCTTTTATTGACAATTACATGACATTTATGCAAAGAGTCAGTATTTGCAGTGTTGGCCCTTCTTTTTAAGGACCTCTGCAATTCGACTGGGCATGCTCTCAATCAACTTCTGGGCCAAATCCTGACTGATAGCAACCCATTCTTTCATAATCACTTCTTGGAGTTTGTCAGAATTAGTGGGTTTTTGTTTGTCCACCCGCCTCTAGAGTACTGACCACAAGTTCTCAATGGGATTAAGATCTGGGGAGTTTCCAGGCCATGGACCTAAAATTTCAACGTTTTGGTCCCCGAGCCACTTAGTTATCACTTTTGCCTTATGGCACGGTGCTCCATCGTGCTGGAAAATGCATTGTTCTTCACCAAACTGTTGTTGGATTGTTGGAAGAAGTTGCTTTTGGCGTGTTTTGGTACCATTCTTTGTTCATGGCTGTGTTTTGGGGCGAAATTGTAAGTGAGCCCACTCCCTTGGATGAGAAGCAACCCCACACATGAATGGTCTCAGGATGCTTTACTGTTGGCATGACAAAGGACTGATGGTAGCGCTCACCTTTTCTTCTCCGGACAAGCCTTTTTCCAGATGCCCCAAACAATCGGAAAGAGGCTTCATCGTAGAATATGTCTTTGCCCCAGTCCTCAGCAGTCCATTCACCATACTTTCTGCAGAAGATCAATCTGTCCCTGATTTTTTTTGGGAGAGAAGTGGCTTCTTTGCTGCCCTTCTTGACACCAGGCCATCTTCCAAAAGTCTTCCCCTCACTGTGAGTGCAGATGAGTTCACACCTGCCTGCTGCCATTCCTGAGCAAGCTCTGCACTGGTGGCACTCCGATCCCGCAGCTGAATCCTCTTTAGGAGACGGTCCTTGAAGTTCTTGATAATCCTATAAATTGTTGATTTAGGTGCAATTTTAGTAGCCACAATATCCTTGGCTGTGAAGCCATTTTTATGCAACGCAATGATGGTTGCACGCGTTTCTTAAGCAGCAACTTTTCCAATTTCCAATATTTATGTAATTCTCAAAACTTTTGGCCACGACTGTATATATAAAGCTAGACTTTTAAATCATGATGCCTGTAACTCAGATACTTAGCACTTCCTTACCTGAAGCATTGCCAGTTAAGATGTCAGATCAACTTAAAGAGAGCAATAACCTGATTATAACTTTCATGTTTCCTGGTAAGGATTAGAATGTTTTGTCTTGTTTTATTGTATTACATTGATTTACACATTGTTCAAATTAATGAGGCTGCATTTTTCTTCTTTTGAATCAGTCACCTGTACAGCAAAATCTATTTCAGCGTAATTATTCAGCACATGACATGAGGTTTTGTGTTTTGCAGTCTGTATTTATGCGGATGTCATTGACATCTGCATAAATACAGACTGTGGTAGAACCACAGTCCTGGTTCTGTTAGACCTCAGTGCAGCATTTGACACTGTTAATCCCGAAATACTATTAAAATGACTGGAGTGCTGGGTGTGACTCTATGGTACAGTACTTGGCTGGCTTGAGTCCTACCTAAAAAACAGAGACTTCTTTGTTTCAATAGGAAACTTTTCATCAGGATGAACAGAAATCACATGTGGGGTGCCCCAGGGCTCCATTTAAGGGCCTCTCCTATTTTTTTACTTTTTTTATATTCTTTCCCCATTATTTATCATCCAGTGTTCCTACCTAAGTCCAGTCCTGGGCTTTGCTCTCTCCCTGCCAACCCCGGGAGGGCCCAGCACTGAAACTCAAGCCTCCTTCATGGTGGAAGAGTGAGCAGGCCCTTCTTTTCACCCGTCGGGGCAGGGTTTCCCCGGCTGGACATAGCGCCTGGAAGGATCACGTTATTCCAGCCAGATCACGTTATTCCAGCCAGACCTCCCCAACCCCTCAGTTGCCCTGGCCAGCCAGGAGGAGGCAGTATACAGCCACAAGACTGGTGCATGTTTTTGTGAGAGTAGCTCACGTTAGCTACTCAAGGGAACACGGGGAGAAAATGCAAACTCCACACAGAAAAGGCGAAAGGGTGTGGGTGCCGATGATGCGGAGGAACAAACACACCCTCAGCACCCACAGCATCTCTGGCGGTCATCGAACCCAGGACCTTCTAGCTTTGAGGTGAGCTGCGCTACCAGCTGTGCCACCATACTCCACCTGACCTCTCCTATTTAATATCTACATGCTCCCACTAGACCAGATTAAACCAACCAATAACATTAGCTACCAAAACTGCGCAGATGATACTCTGCTTTACATTACAATGTCACCAGTGACTATGAACCTATTCAAACCCTAAATCAATGCATCGACCAAATAAATGGATGGATTTGCCATAACTTTCTCCAGCTGAACAGAAACAAAACTGAAGTAATTATTTTTGGACCTAAAGAGGAACAATCAAGGGTCAGCACACAGCTTCAGTTAATACAGCTAGAAACTACTGATCAGGCTCGAAACCTAGGTGTAGTAATGGACTCAGACCTGAACCTCCAAGGTCACATAAAGGCAATCATAAGGTCAGCCTTCTATCACCTGAAAAACATTTCTAGAATTAAAGGACTAATGTCGCAACAGGACTTAGAAAAACTCATCCATGCGTTTCTCTTTAGTCGGATTGATTACTGCAACAGCGCCTACACAGGTCTGCCTAAAAAGTCAATCAGACAGCTGGAGCTAATCCAGAAGACTGCTGCTCACGTACTCACTAGGACCAGGAAAGTAGAACACATCACCCCAGTTCTAAAGTCCTTACACTGGCTCCCTGTAGCTCAGAGAATATATTTCAAAATACTCTTACTAGTTTATAAATCATTAAATGGCTTAGCACCAAAATATGTTGAAGACCTGTTGTCACCGTACCAACCACCGAGACCACTCAGGTCCTCCAACTCTAGCCTACTAAACATCCCTAGACTCCAAACATGGAGAAGCAGCTTTCAGTTTATATGCTCCCCTCATCTGGAACAGACTTCCTGACGAGTGCAGAGCTCCTGAAACTCTGAACTGCTTTAAATCGAGACTAAAAACTAATGTTTAGAATTGTCTTTGAGTAAATGATTGTCATATGTATCAAATGTGTTCATGCTCTCTTACTGTACTGATGTTTCTCTTGCTTTATTGACTTTTAATTTCCGATTTTATATTCTGTTTGTTTGTTTTTTCTCTTTTTTAATCCCCAAATCATGTAAAGCACCTTGTATTACCCTGTTGTTGAAAGTGTGCTATACAAATAGAATTACCTTGCCTTGCCTTGTTTTGGGAATTAAAGTTATAATGATATTCAAGGGGGGTTCAAAATCCATATATTATGGGTGTTGTTGCTCTAGCAGTTTTTTTAACTTTGACTCTGATATTGATTCAACTCGAGGTGTTTATGTTAGAAACTGCAAAGAAAATCATAAACATAAACAACAATTAAAAAATAAAATGGATACTGAAGGAACAGCAGTGTTAAATTAAACTGTAACTAAAGAGATTATCGACGGTTGCATGTGAGACTTCAAAGGTCTTATTCACTCGATTTTTCAGTAAATTTGCTGTGGTGTAAAGTGCCTGGTAAGTCGTTTTATGTGGAAAAAATGCTCTGGCGCTCCTCTTTCAGGAGGCTGGATTTTGTTAGAGGAAGGGGTGAGGAGAAATGTCAGGACTACCAGTCTAACTGATTGTTGTTCATGATATGCAAACGTCTCACCTCTGATTGGCTAAGAGTAATGCGACTATTACGCTGCCTTCAAACAAATAGCTGATGTAGATTACTGGTGGTGTTTCAAGACAAATTCCAACAGTTTCTTCCTCAGCTCCCTTATTATGGGTAAGAAATGCTGATGTGCTATGTCCACAGATAACACAAGCTCAATTGTGTCCCACCATGTTGTGGAGTTGCTAACGGTTAGCTTCTACTGGCCAAGTTGCTGACGGTCAGCTTCTAATAGCAGAGATACAGCCTTCCCGTGGGTGGTCACAAGTCAAGGTAGGCAAGACCATGCATACTAATGTTCTCAGTGAAGTAGAAGGGACTGGCTTTTTCGGACTCACTCATTCTTGCGGTCTATTTCCATTCTCCGGGTAATGCAGGTAATGGGGGTTGGAGAAAATGTAAACGTACAGCAATCGTATTTCAAAAAGAACAAGTATTACACAGTTTCTCAATGAATGAGACATTTAAGCAGAAACTCGACAGTTGCATGTGAGATTTTAAAGCTAGTAGCATGACCTTTATGCCATATTAATAAAACTCACCTTAGATGTTGTTGGTCACCTACAATTGATCATCGTTACTTTTTCTATTTGTTTGTTTTTTATGTTAATCATCGTAAAATCATTCCTCTAAAAACAATCTTCTATTTGCAACATGCCATTGTTGACATTACACAAGGCATGAAAATAGCTGATCAGAGATATTTTGTGTATGTTGATGATGATGTTGTTGGTGATGAGGAAGAGACACCAGGCTGTCCTCTCCAGCAGCGTCATCTGCGGCGAGGTGGTGAAGTAAACTCGTGTCTGTGTGGCCCAGTGCTGGGAGGACAGTAGGCCAGCCTAGTGTCTATGAAGGCGAATCGCTGCTGCCAGTACTCCTCGGGACCGGACACGGCAGGGAATATGGAGATGGAGCCGACAGTGGAATCTGGGATGATGTAAGTAGTCCGGTGATGTTCCGCTTGCTCCTCCTCGTCCTCTGTATCGAACCAGTCTGAGAAAGGAAATGTTGGCGAGGAGCGGGACCAGCAGGAGCGAATGACGGGCTGACAGGGATAGGAGGAGCCAATGACGAGTGGACTGGAGCAATAGCAGCTGGTGGCCTGCTATCAACATGCTCCTCTACCTAAGAAGCAGGCTCACCTCGACAGTGCCATCTACTGCGGCGAGACGGTGGAGAAGGGTCGTTCCTCCGTGACCTCGTGCCAGGAGGACAGTATGCCAGCCGTGTCTCACTGAAGCCAGCCCGCAGGTCAGGGTGGTCCTCCGTTTCGGAGTCCACTTCCCGGGACGTAGTGAGGTGGCCGACCATTGTAGAGTATGGATGGATGATGACAGGCTCCAATAAGTTGGAGAAGGAAGCGAGTAGTGCAGCCAGTGGACAGCTGACTCTGGTCAAACTGACTGGATGGGGGGCTGCTCTGGCTGGAGGAGGAACCGCCCGCTGAGGTAATCAGTGCTGATGGCTGATAAAGGGTGGAGAGTAGTGGCGGAGATAAAGAGGGCTCACCGAACATTTGCTCCCTGGCTGCCTGGTGAGTTCTCTCTGCCTCCTCCTTCAGAGCTGCATAGTCCCGTGGAGTGAGGACGGATGTTAGGCAGGTTAGGAGCTCCCAGAACTGCTGTGCTCCAGTGAGACGGGCCCAAGGAGGAGCAAGGCTGGCAGTCCTGGCCAGCTGGTCCCAGACGGACTCGAAAAGGAGATTGGTTGGGTGAGTGTCTGCTGAGTACACTATTTAAGGTTAGATCATTCTGTCAGCACTTGTGTCTGGGTGCGGCAGGGACTTAAATGCAGACATGGGTAAAAGGTGCAAGGATATTTTTTCAGATGATGATGATGTTGGTGATGAGGAAGAAGGCAGGGATGAGAGACGAGACACCAGGCTGATTCAAACGAGCCGGAGGGATACATCAGGGGTAGACACAGCTGGGAAGACATCAATGATCCAATGGGGAGTGAGAGAATGTGAAGGGTCTAAATACACAGAAGGGCAGGAGGATCAGGTGTGATGGATTGGAGGCAGGTGTATACACCTGTTAGACAGGGTGAGCAGGACAGAGTGTTGATGGTTCTGACATGTCCATTTGCATTTTTTTCTGTTTTTTCTCTTTATTCGTTTTTTTAATTAAGCTCCTTCAAATGTGTTTGGTTGTGTTTTGAATGGCTACAGCAAAAAATAATTGAACTATATGTGGAAACACTGCAGGGATTTCAGAAAGATTTCCATAATCCATCCATTTCCATTGTCTTCTAATTACCTAAGATCAGGTTGAGGGGATAGAAGGTTAAAGAGTGAAACTCAATCACCTCTCTTCCCAGCTACACTATTTAGCTTATTCTTAGGACTCCCAATCGATTACAGGCAGAAGGGATATATAGGCACGTTCAATGTCATTGTTTTCATCCGGGGAATTTCGCACATGCGTACAACACTGGAGGGCAATAAGAGCTTCCATACCAAAGCCGTGCTGTTGCGGTTGAACAATTAGGCTAATAAAATGAAACCTAGAAATGTAGTTATTACAACTTTCGAACATCTAAACCATCTTTGTGCAGATGATCGAAGAACATTCATTGTAAAGCTAACTATATTTAGCCCAAAGCTTCCAGAAATGTTTCAAATAGCTAACGAGCTTTCGGATGAAAGTCCTCAGAATATTTCGCCGCTAGTTCAGTATGGGGTTATTATTTGATCGACATACCTGGACTTTACACAGCAGAAGCAATTAAGTAATACAAATCATTAGGACAACTCCAAGAGCTTCATACACTTTTCATACCGATTATCACTGCCTAGGCAGTTAAGCCAGTGCTGTGAAGCTAAATATGGAAGTGTAGGCTGGACTATCTGGATCATCAGATGGCTGACCCGAACATAAAGAACATACTAACGATCAACATGGTTTTGAAGTGAGCAGATTCTGTCATGAGAATTTGCCTCCCAGGATCTGGATGGATCATCCTCTCTAACTCTCTTGTCTATTAACCATAGCCGTCACCAAAGCACCAAAGCTTTTTGTAAAGAGGAATTTATGCAATCATACCAATAGCAAATAGGCTAGGTATGGAGCCCTTAAGGGGCATTGTGCGTTAAAGAGAATATCGGGTGCAAAGTAGTATTGTCTGTTTTTCGGAATGGAAATAGCAGTAAGAGCTTTAATTGAGCTATATTTTTTTCTCGGACTTGGCTATAGCAACTTTGCTTGCCAGGCATCACCGTCATGTTGTCTGTCAATGACACAGATTTTGAAATCATGTGGCTTGTTGGTTGGTTGGTTGGTTGGTTAATTGACTGATTGACTGATTGATTTATTCTTTAATGACCACACAGCCAAACGGGTGAAATTTGTTTTCAATACAGAATTTTAAAAAAGACAGGTTCCATAATAACAGTGAACTTTTACACATACACAATGGTAATGTTACAAGTTTTAATAAAGACTAGCAGTTCCAAACACCCATTGCAAACACCTTAAGCATATGATTTGTGCATACAAAAGCAGGTACAGTATCAACAGATGACTGATTAACTGGTATCTCTTTAATCCAAGGTGTTCTTGATATGCAGCGTTATCTGCTCCATCCATCTATGCACAAATGGCACAGGTCACTGTGTGCATGCTCCCAGCAATATAATATATTAATATTGTAATTAAATGTTTGTTGTTTGAAAGTAGACTTGTCAGTAAAAAAGACATTTGAATATTTTAGTTTATAAATTCAGATGCCTTCAAAGCCGAATAAAACTAAAACTTGTTTCTCCAAGAATTTCTCCTTGCATATTTAATTTAGGGGTCAATCCTCTCTCTCAGATATGTTGTAAATACAAAACGAATTCAGTAAAAGTAAATATGCCATTAACTGTAGTGAAGTTAAAGCTGGAGTTTGTCCGCAAAGAACCGCCAGGGTTGCAGAAGAAACACGTTTGTTTTTGTTGTGCATTCTTCTTCTTGGGCTAGTGTCTCTTCACTTCAGGGTTTTCCTTCTTCTACGAAGTTCCAAATTCAAGACTACAATGTGTCGCGAAGGCACGTACGGTGTGAGCAGTCTGGTCGTGTCCAATCATTGGGTTGTGCAGTGGGAGAATTATACTAATAATATAGCCAGCCTTGTTCTTCGTGCTACGATGTGGATGTTAAACTAGGACGCTAGGAGGGCTGCAGGCATTCATGAAGTGCGTCTCCCCCAATATTGCAGTCCACGTGCTGCATTATACACCGAGAAGCATTGGCATCTAAACAGCCGAGTCCCAAGCTGAATGATGTAATGATTGATGTTCTTACCAGAGTCAACTACATTAAAACACAAACGGTCAAAGCCCTGATTTTTGCGGCACTGTTAAAGAAAATGGGCTCCGACAGACAGCCATTCCATTTCAGAGTGAGTCCTGATACCTGTCATGTAAGAAGGTAATGTCCAGGGTCCACCAGATAAGATAAGCATCTTTTTGAAGGAATAGGGCAGTAAACTTGGCCACAAATTTTACTGTAATCAGTTTGTAATGAAACTTTCATATAGTGGCATATTTCTGAAACTAATTTTCAATGAACCAAATTCAGTGACGCAGGGGACAAACACACACCTCCACCTGACAGGTAAACTGACATCACAGCAGGCTCACACCAGTTACTGAAAAGTTGTGATGACTGAAGACCTCAGTTTTTCAAAACATTTATTTATTTTTTCTCTCTCTCAGAGTCCTGTTTTAAAACAATTGTGCACAGAGAGCCATTAGAAATGTATTGAAAGCAATGTAATTTAATAATTTACAGTAAAACTAATAATAAATTAAAATAATAAATTAATAAAAAAGTCATAATTACAGCATTAACATTTTCTTATAAACCAAAGGAGGGCCCAGCAGAAATAGTTTGGGAACCACTGCCTTAGGACCTCCAAAGCAAGGAAACAATTACATGGAGGAAATAAACAGGAAATGAAACGATTCCTACAAGATAAAGCTCTGAAAAACATCATTGTCATCTTCACTTCTGCAGGGGCCATCCACCTTGGCTTTCGGATCATCTGAGTCAAACACTGGGTTTCCCACATAAGGCCCTTTGCAACTCAAATGCAACTTGAATGTTTCAGAATCCATGTCGAATTTGTCAAAAGTCACTCGACTGCCACAGTGTTTATCAAAGGGAAGCCTAAGTCATGTCCATCTACTTCCGGTCCATGGGTCCCCTATTGTCAAAAAAATGAATGACAGTCAATAAAGCAATAAAACATATTTTCTGATCCTGTTTGAAATGTGCCATGGATTTAACATATGGTGTTTTTGAATTTTAAAGACACATTTTGATGCAAAGAAAGCGCAAATTTTCCACAGGCGGCAAAAGTTACTTTAGGTTGTGTGAAAACACATAGTGGACTACAACTGAAGAAGAAGATTAAGAAAAATGGCCGTGAGGTTTGCAAGTTTCGCATCCTTCTTCCAGGACTAAGGAAGGAGCATTAAACAAGGTGAAAACTACTATAATTCTGTCCATGTAGAAAGTGGCAGCTATGCTATGGGAGAAATAGTCAGTTGAGTGAGAGCCAGCATGCAGGACAAGCTCTATAAGGTCTCAGTGAGTATTTCAAGTGCGAGCTAGTGCTAGCTATGTGACGTCATATGTGCAACTTCTGATTTGTAGTCATTTTAATCATGAATTTTTACAAGAAAATAAATCAGCTATTACATGACAAAGACAGTCGAAACACACATCATTAGTTATCATTTAAATTGAGGTACAGCATATGTTTAAATCAGGGCATAAGGCAAAGCGGACCAGAAATTACATTTTATCACTCCATTGACTTTCATTTAAAAAAATGTTTCGGCCAGGGGACCCATGGGCCGACCAAAAGGGGAGTAGACTTAGGCTCCCCATGCTAGCTGATCAGCTCGATTCTTGTTCTCTCTCCTCAGCTATCATCCTTAGGCCACGCACCACTGATATGGGAATACGCATTGCCACAGTAAACAAGAAAGAGCAAAACACCAGTCACAGTTTTCGTGATGTAATGTGGCAGAATCTCCTGTAAGTGAAAAATTAACAATATAAACACGAATAACTAACATAAATCGTTCATTTTGGTAGCAGCTGGCTGTTTCTCCTTCTCTGACATTATTGAGCAGATAACCGCTCACACCAGAGGTGTTCCTTTGCAAAATGCAGTAGCGGGTTATGAGTGGAGGACCCAGGTAAAAGCAGAAGTTCGCTTGTCTGGTGAGACAGACAACTGGATGATCCAATCATTGGTTCCACACCAAGCCATGTTTTTGGCTAAGCCTTTTAGACAAGTGCAACAGAAACCATTTTATTTTTTATTTTTTTCATCTCCACTAAATATTTAGAGCTATACTATGTTAGAACGTTGTTAAGAGGCATGAAAAAAATGTTTTAAGCTAGCTTGTTTTGCAGATTTTTCATAGCAGCTTTAATACAGTACGCCTTAAAGACTTATTTTGTGAAATCCTGCATACTCTGCTACACATCTATAATTTTATTCTTCGTATGTATTTTTCAGTGAAAAGAAAAAAACACAATAGGATAGTATATTTAAGTGAATACATTTAGACTGTGAGCTAGTGTTAACTTTTTTTAAATCTACAGCATGGATGAAAAAATTGTCCATCTATTATACAAAAAAATTCAAAATGTAGTGCTCTAAAGCAATCCTGTGCATTATTTAATCAATTATTTTATCAATACAGTAGCCATTTTCAGTTTGAAAATAATGCCCTGCAGGTAATTGCACTTGCTTTTCACACACAGCAAGCTGCCTTGCAAGTATCGCAAGGACAAGAAACATGAAGATGATGTTCAGAAACCCTGTTACATTAATGACATTTGACCAGTTAAACTGGCCCATATAGAAAATACCCATTTATATTAATGTGTTCTACTCCATTTCCAATATATATTAATGCAGGGTATGAATTTCTTTCGCTATGTAGACAGGCATTTCTTCAGCCTTCTACTCCCGTTAAATGGACCTCTGGCTAATTATTCATCACCCCCACGATGACTGATTTACAAAGAAGGAATATTTCAGTATATATATATATATATATATATATATATATATATACTGAAATATTCCTATGTGCATATACTGTGTTATAGTTACTAAAAATTAAGTTTCAAAAATAATGGAATTTTAAAACTTTTCTTTTAGTTTATGGTGAACAACAGCCACAACATGCAAAATTATCAAGTAAATAATGCTCTATTGTACACATCTGTCTGTTGATTTGAGGTAGAATTACTTTTTTATGATCTGGATGATTATTTTAATTATTGCAACCACAAACAAGTTGCACAGTGTTGCAATGCTGCAGTGGATTTTGTTCTAATTTTTCAGTAAAAAAGAACGATTCAAAAGAACACAAAAAGAAAAAGGCCTGAACATTTGTCTTGTTTGTACAGATGTATTCCATTGATCATTAGTTGTCATATCATGAAAACTAATTGAATTTTTCTTGTTCTCACCACGATGCTTATTTTGGCCACAAGTTACATAATTTCAAGCTTCGATGCTCAAAGCCTATTTTGTCATAGTTAATTTTGATTTGTAATGCCTTGATTAGATGAGGGATTTTTTGATTGCAATCAACAATTTACCCTGGACTAGGAAGCGTCACAATGAACATTGATAACATTTACTCGAGAGCTATACTGTTGTTTTCCCAGTCCTGTGTCCTCCTTTAGCCAATCTGCAAATGGCAATTAAGTGACAGCAAAAACTGGTTAGCTTTCACTTGTGGGGTCCTGTGTGACATTAAAGTGTGGTATTCACACAGAGTTGGGTGGAAAAGGCAGTTGGTGAGACCGTAGGAGTTGAAACTTCATCGAATAGGTTAAATATGTATAAATACTCCAGTAAACTGCAGACATTAAAAGTGCTTTTTCACGCTGACTTTATATAATGCCTCCGGGTGGTGGAAGCACAAGCTTTATTTACTGCAAGTTTTTTATTTACTGACTGTGTGTGTTGTTGTTGTTGCTCTTATGGATAATCTATCAGCTACATGCTTTATCCAGAATCAAATTAAAATGTAACACTTACTGTGGGGCACATTAACGATTTAAGGAAGTTTGAAAAGGAAAAAAAAAGTATCAAATATTCTGTTTCCTATACAGTCTCAAGAAATAGTACTCCACGTCAGTGCATGTATGTAGGTTAATTAAGCATTAGAAATTCCTTCATTCAGCAACTTTAAGCAGAACTTTAAGAAAAAACACTTTATGCCTGCTCTTTTGTCAATATTCTAAATAGGTGTTGAATAACTGGCAGGTAGCATTTAACCAACTTTTGGAATAAGCGAAGACTGGAAGATGTCTGCATGTAGGCTGTGGGTGGATACTGCCAGGGATTATAGCACAGGCTCATATCCATCCTAATTCAGCGACATACTTTGCTGGCAGTGAAGAAATCCTCTGCAATATGCAGCCACAGTCTCACTAACGTGCTGCATGAATGTTGATCAAAATCACCTGGGAGTCCAGCCAGACCTTTTTAACTGGCTCAAGTCAGATACCGAACTCATTGTGTACCGTATTTTCCGGATTATAAGTATGGGGTAGGGTCAGTGTCAAAATAGAAGCATATTCACCGGTTAAAATGTGTGCATATTGGTCAATAGTTGTGTGTAACTAAATATTTGTAAACTATTGAATGAATCAAATCACACGTAAAACAGAAGTGTATATTTTCCTTGTGACAATGCAGTTTCATAAGTTACATCTGAAATAAATCTATAAATTACACATTTACAGTTGTGGCTTCCTCAGTATGTATACAAGGAGCAAGGTTTTTTAGAATATACATTTCTTCTTTGAGGATACGAATTTACAACCGGGAGCATGGTCACGTGATCAAGGGTTCATTATTGGAGCCTAGATAAATTGATGAACACAGTAACAGTCCACACTCCAGGTGGCGATATTGCACCTCAAGCTTGCCAACCATCAATAAAAGGCATGAAGAATAAGTTGAAAAATGTGCATGCAGTTATTGAACTTCATATGGCCAAAATGGAAAACCAAGAAGCAGTGGAACAATATCCGGCAATTTTAAACAGTTCATCTCATATATATATATAAAGAGAAGATGCCGCATCGACCGCTACTGTCCAGTGGCGCTGAGCGTTGGGGCCGCTATCTTGGACCGGTCTCTGTCACTCCATAGCAGCGCTTTTAATCAATCATGACTCGCTGAATACCAGCGGTTTATCTACAGCTGAGAGGAAGAGGTTGGATAAGCTCATCAGGAAAGCCAGCTCTGTTCTAGGATGCCCCCTGGATCTAGTGCAGGTGGTGGGAGACAGAAGGACTCTGGCCAAAATAACATCACCAATGGACAGTGTCTCCCACCCCATGCATTAAGATGTTGCTGAGCTGCAGAGTTCCTTCAGTGACAGACGGCTGCATCCTATATGTGCATGAAGGAGCGTTTTTACAGGTCCTTCCTCCCTGCAGCTGTTAGACTTTACAGCCAGAACTGCTCCCAACAAAATCAATGTTTATATTACTGCTGTAATTTGCACTATTTGACTAATTTAACTAACATTTCTGTGGCTGCTATTTTCACATCTGTTTTTCTAAGTTTATATTATTTTAACTACTTGTAAATACGCTTACTTTACTTTCTATTGCACAAACATTAATGCAAATTCTGTAAATAGTCACTGTTTTTTAAATTATCCTACTCAGTTTTACATGAGTATACCACTTTATTTTTAGTAACTGCACAATACTTTGTTTTTTGTAATTGTGTCCTTAATGTATATCTATAATTCTTAATTCTGTTTTTATACCACTCATGTGACCATGAATGCATCTGTTATCTGTCAATTTGCTGCTGTTACAGCCGAATTTCCCCTTTGAAGGACAATAAAGGATTATTCTATTCTTGTTAACTGATTTTAATGCAGTTTTTTTTTCTTTAACCATTATACGTGTTGGTGCTGCATAATACAGCACACGAGTTGGCGTACTTCAATATTCATGATGGGCTTTACAGTAATAGAATATTCTGATATACTTATGAGATGCATGCAAAAGACAATACATGATTCATAACAACAAATAGATTAATGAATTATATATATATATATATATATCACTAAATACTAAGGAAGTATTTGTATACCTCTGGCTTTGATTAAAGTAAAAAAAATTTTAAAAAAAATTCTCTTTATTCTGACACTTCTCAAATACAAAATATTTTCATGATGTAAAACAAAACAAAGGTTTTCTATGATTTGGTGTTTGACAGTAAAGAAAAATGTTTGTGCTCTGGTTTGTAGACATGGGTGATGGAAACAATGAGTTTGAAATTGTCACTCTCTGAATTAGATTTAGTTTTGGTATAGTTCCTACAATATATACAGTTATAATTAATATCATTCAGAGAGAGAAGGTGTCAACATCAGTGTCATTCAGTACGTTTACATGCACAGCTAAATCGAGCTTTTTGGAGTAATCGGATAAAAGACTTCCCTCCTGCAGCGAGCCGAGTCCCAGTTTACATGTTACTCTGAAAATCCAATTATTACAGCACAGGTGTAGAGGACTCAAATGCAGGACTCACAGTGGTATGAAATCGGCAATCCTTTATTATGGTCCAAGGTCGGTTCACAAAAATCAAAATCAAAGCTGAGGTTTCTAAGTCAGAGGCAGAATCAAATCCAAAATACAAGCAGGGTCAAAGTTTCACGAGAAAACAAAGTTAGTATAAAGGCTGGAACGCTTGACACAAGGGACAAAGATGAACGGGAAATGGGAAGCTGCATAAGGTGAGGTATAATGGCCAAACAAACAAGGGAAGACAATGAGACACAGGTGGATGACATTGGGGTGTTGCAGAGGCTGATTAGGAGGGAATCTCAGGAAATGAAGCTGCCTGAAACAAAACAGGAAATAAGTATACAAAATTAAACAGGACGTTCAAACACAATACAAAACCGGATGGACAACTTTAGAGCACGCAACCATTTTGACTACACATGACATTACCCTCCCCACGATGTCTGGCTCCAGATGGTCCTGGCACGTCAGGGTGCTGGTCATGAAAGTTCCCAATGAGGGTGGGATCCAGAATGTCACTGGCTAGTACACATGATCTCTCCTCAGTTCCATATCCCTCCCAGTCAACAAGGAATTGACAACCTCTACCCCGACGGTTTTACAGCCAGCAGTCTCTTGACCGAATAGACCGGGTGCCATCAAACACCCGGGGGGGAGGAGGGGGCTTGGAGGCAGGGACCAACTCCTTGGCAGGTTTAATCCGACCAACATGAAATGTTGGATGACTTCTCATGGTCCTGGACAGCCTGGGTTTCACAGCCACAGGATTATTAACTTTTGACACAGGGAATGGTCCAATAAACCTTGGAAACAGCTAATGTGATTCAGTGCGAAGGGGAATGTCCCGAGTAGATAGCCACACTCTCTGCCCCAATCGATAGGCCGGTGGAGAAGCCCTATGTCGATCACCAGCCATCTTGTAGGTCACAGACTGTCTTAAAAGGGTGCGCCGAGCCTTGATCCAGGTCCTGTGGCAGCAACGGGTAAAGGCAAGGGCAGATGGTACACAAACCTCTTTCTCAAGGGCTGGAAACAGAGGTGGTTGATAGCCATATACACAGTGGAATGGGGAAAGGCCTGTGTTGAGTGCGAACTCCACCCACACTAGGTGCTTACACCAGGTAGAGGGTACCTGATGAGAGACTGACAGATGCTCCTAACAAGGAGCAAAAGGCTTTCCAAAACTTAAAAATTAATTGGGGGCCTCTGTCAGAGACTGTCAGTTGGGAAACCATGGATTCTGAACACTTGAGTCATCAATACCTCTGTTGTCTCCTTAGCTGAGGGTAATTTAGCAAGATGAATGAAATTAACCATCTTAGAAAATCTGCTAACTACAGTGAGAATGGTGGTATTACTTTCTGAGACAGGCATTCCAGTAAAAAAAAACCAGTGAGATGTGAGACCAGGTTTGAGTAGGAATTCGGAGAGAATAAAGTAGTCCTGAAGAGCAGATGTGGGAAGACTTGTGCTGGGCACAGACAGGACAGGCTGACACATATTCAGTAACATCCTTTCTCATGGATGGCGACCAAAACCATTCCTGTATAAAGAACAGTGTTATTTTGACCCCAGGATGGCAGGAAAAACTGGAAGCATCCGCCCAATGGATGACCCGGGACCTCAGTTCTGGGAAAACAAAAAGCCGGTTCAGGTGGCAGATGCTTGCTTGACCTGCTCCTCCACACCCCATGTCATAACAACCTCTACACATGATGAAGGAATGTGTGCAGGAGCCTCATGGTTTGAAGGAGGCAGTGTCATGCAGGCGAGACAAAGCATCTGGTTTAACATTCTTTGAACCAGGTCAATAAAACACAGTGAAGTTAAAACAATTAAAAAACAAGGCCCACCTGGCTTGACGGGGGTTCATTTTCTTGGCCTTTCGAAGTTACTCCAAGTTCTTGTGGTCACTCCACACAAGCTGTTCTGCCCCTTCAAGCCAGTGGCACAACTCCTCTAAGGCCACCTTAATTGCCAACAACTCTTGTTCCCCTATATTGTAATTCCTCTGAGGATCTGGCAAGGTGAGGATAGGTGCCGATGTAAAGCTGTTCATGAGATCTTGGAAGGCCTTGTCAGCTTGAGGAGACCACTGAAACGTAGCTGTTGGAGAGGTTAAGACATGCAAAGGTGCAGCAATGGTGCTGAAGCCCCTAGTAAACTTTCTATAAAGGTTTGCAAAGCCGAAAACCGTTGTATCTCCTTTCTCGAGCTAGGGACAGGCCAGTCCTTGACTGCTTCCAACTTGGTTGGGTCCATCCGAATCTCCCCCTGACCCACGATGAGGCCAAGAAAAGAGACTGGATACATGAATTTTGAATTGAATTTCTTTATTTCACACCAGAATATGTTACACAAGTAACTCAGACACAATGTAACAGTCACAGAAACAACAAAGACAACACAGTTTGAAAAGGGGATGGACGAAGAAAAGCTTATTATATTCCATCCCCAGACACAACACAACATAAAAACAAATAACAAAAAAACAAAAACAAAAACAGAAAGTACCCAAAGTCACTCTCCTGAGACCCTGATCTCAACCAACTACTCATTGGTTAACTAGTAAACCTCATTTTCCTCCCTTAGATACATTTCCAACACTCCTTTAAAGAACTTCCTTTTGAATTGGTAAACATAATACTAAGTTTGACCTCAACATATAAACCATTCCATAGATTGACGCCACCAACTGAGATGTACATACTTTAAGGAGTCGTTCTTGCGTTTTGGTGTTGCAATTTATGTTTCCCTCTTAAATCATATCTTCTGGTACCTTCCCTCTCATAAAATACATTTTGAATTGACCTTGGGAGAAAATAATTTTTCACTTTATAAATAATTTGTGCCGTCTCAAATTTCATCAAATCATAGAATTTCAGTGCAGATGCTGTCAGAAAGAGAGGATTCGTATGGTCATTAAACTTAACACCAAAAACTGTTCTTATTGTTCTTTTTTGTAATACGTACAGAGGCAACACGCTAGTCTTACATGTATTGCCCCAGACCTCAACACAGTAACTCATGTATGGCAAAACAAGAGAGTAATATAAAATAAGAAGAGACTGTTGACTCAGTAAGTGCCTAGATCGCTTCATAGCCCCACACTCTTTGCAGTCTTGGAACATATATGGCCAATGTGAGGTTTCCAACAGATTTTATCATTGACAATCACACCTAGGAATGTAATTTGGTCCACTCTTTGTATACCTACATCATCAATTACTATTTGAACAGGAATGTCAATTTTACGTCTACCAAATAACATACGTTTTGTTTTGTCCAAATTCAGTGACAATTTGTTTAAATTAAACCAGTTTTTTAACTTAATCATTTCAAAAGTAATTTATTGTAGAAGCTGCTGTAAATCCTCACCAGAACATAACATGTTGGTATCATCAGCAAAAAGTAAAAATTTTACAGATTTTGATACCTTACACATATCATGAATGTACATGATGAAAAAGATTGGCCCCAATATTGACCCTTGAGGGACACCACATGTGATGTCTCTTTCCATGGAAATAATATTTCCAACTTGGACAGACTGCTTTCCATTATGTAAATAGATTTTCAGCCAGTTCAAGACAGTCCCCCTAATACCATACCCCTCCATCTTTTTGATCAATAAAAACTCCGATAGCAAACCTCCCTTTTTCTATTTGTGATGTTATTTCTTCTATAAGGTCAATGAGTGAATGTGAAGGTTTTCAAAACACCATCTATGACCTTTTTCAATATTGCCATGTCAATCACATGTATATCTGCTGATGTTTTATTAACACTATTCTTTACAATGTCTGCAATTTCCTATTCATCTACCAGATTGAGGAACACTGAATTTATGTTTCAGTCAGTTAAATAGTCCATTGCCTCTTTTTCCCAATAGATCCCTTTCCGCAATATTTTGTGCCAAATCGGGTCCAATCCCAACAAAAAAAAAATCTTTAAATCCATCAGCCACATCCTCCATGTTGTAGATGGGTTTTATCTTCATCAACAAAATAATCTGGATTGTTCATCCCCTGAGATCCATTTCTAATAATTGTGTTGAGCACCTTCCATAATCCCTTAATATTGCTTTTATTGTCATCAAGTAATTTCACATAATCCTTTTTACAGTTCCTCATAATATTAGATAATTTTTTTAATATATTTTATATTTGGATTCAGCCTCGTTAGTTCAATGTTTAATATAGTGTCTATAAAGCTGATTTTTCTTTTTACAAGCGTTCATTAGCCCTTTTGTTAACCAAGGAGTTCTTGTTCGAATTTGTTTATTACTATACTTTTTTATTGGACAGTTTTTGTCATACAACTTTTTAAATATTTCTAGAAATAAATCATAGGCTTTGTCATAGTCCTTTTCTTGATATACAACTTCCCAATTTTGAATAATTAGATCAGTTTTGAGAGCATTAACTGACTCCTCTGTTCTGACATGAAAGTCACACTTCTCCACTTCTACATAAAGCTGGTGCTGAAGAAGGCACTAAAGAATCTTTTGAACATGCTGGGTATGGGACTGCTTATCAGAGAGAAAATATTTAAAAAATCATCCAGATACACAAAAACAAATTCATTAAGAATGTCCCTCAGCACATCATTTATTAGAGCCTGGAAGACAGCTAGGGCATTTGAAAGTCTAAATGGTATCACAAGATACTCATAATGTCCAATGGGTGAATTGAAGGCAGTCCTCCATTCATGATAAGCATTTCTCAAGTCCAATTTTGTAAAAATCTTAGCACCTTGTAAAAGCTGAAGAGATTAGAGGGAGAGGGTACCTGTTCTTGATGGTAATGTCATTTAGCCCCCAATAATCGATGCATGGTCGCAAGGACTTGTCTTTCTTGGCTACAAAGAAGAACCCTGCACCAAAAGGGGATGAAGACGGTCAGATGATGCCTGCCTTAAGAGCGGAGTCTTCCTCGCCTGCTGTTTAGGCAAGGAAAATGGGTAGAGACGTCCTTTAGTGGGTGAGGTTCTTGGCAGCAGACTCAATGGTGCAGTCATATGGCAGCCCATGACTTACTACAAACTACAAAACTACAAAAGGTCCTCTTTTCCAATTAAAGTAAAGTGTGCCTTTCATTTGGGAATCAAGGTCCAAGGTTTTCGAGGAAGACGGGTAAGGAACAGAACCCAAGCTGCTTGAGGTCCAGTGTGAAAAATCCAGAGTCAGTCATGATTTGGGGTGCAATGTCAGGTGCAGGTGTTGGTAAACTCTGCTTTCTTAAATCCAAGGTCACTGCATCAGTCTACCAGAATGTTTTAGAGGACTTCATGATTCCTTCAGCTGAGGATCTGTATGGCGATGCAGATTTCATCTTCCAGCAGGACCTGACCCCTGCCCATACCGCCAGAAGCACCAAAACCTGGTTTGATACCCATGCCATCCCATTACTTGACTGGCCAGCCAACACGCCGGACCTAAACCTTATTGAGATTCTATGAGGTATTATCAAGAGGAAAATGAGGGGCACCAGACCCAAAAACAAGCATCAAGCATCAAGGGATTCTGGGCTTTCATAACTCCCAGGCAATGCCACAGGCTGATTGCCTAAATCCCACTGAGCATCGAGGCAGTGATTAAGGCAAAGGGATTCTCTACCAAGTATTGAAGATTAACATATTGTTTTGAAAGTACCATATTTTGATTGATTTGATGTGATCCTAATTTCTTTCTTTTTTTCTGCAAAAACTAAGAAGTAAATGGTGCTTTCTTCACAGTATTCTATTTTTTTGAATTCCTGTTTTTGTGGGTTTAATGAGCTGGAAGCCCAAATTATGTACAGATAAACTAAATACTTCAAATCGTTTAAGTTGTGGACCCTGAATCTATAATCTATGGAAGCTTAAGGTGTTGAATGGAATTATGGAAAAATATAAAATTTTCCATGATATAAATTTTTTTTGGGAAAGGGTCTGTATTTGTCCAAACCGTTGGATACTTTTTTAAACACTTTTAAGGCTCATTTTGGTGAGCTGAATAAATACACAGCACGAAAGCTATTGTTATGCTTGTTGTTTGCTTGTTTACTTGTACACAAAGTTAAGCGGTACCACTGAGGGCAGTATGCAAAAATAACTTGAGTTGTTGTAGCAGATACACAGAAAATAATTTCTGTGGAGAATTTGGTCCAGGCCTTTTTCACAGCTGCTGTTCTTGTGCTACACAGCTGGATGCTCCCTGCTGGAGAAGCAATCTCACATCAAGAAAATATCCAGGGTTGCATCTAGCTAAAGCACTTAGGAGCCATGATATGATACAAAAAGTGAGGTGTGGAAATTACAGGGTTTTGTTCAGAGGAAAGCAAAAAAGGCAGCTGAGGCTCCCTACCTGTCTGTAATGCAGAATGTTTCATGTTGATACCGGTATCACATGTATTTTTGGATTCATCTGCTTTTACTGTTTGCAAGCACATAGCAGCAGAAAAAAACAGCCTTCAGAGTGAATTTTGCAGTTAGTCACTTTCTCACATGAGTCCCAGAAAGAGCATGTCTACAAGTATTCAGTGCTGCCTTTTTTGTGTGAAAATGACTTCGAAAGTATCCTAAATTTGTATCTTCGTGTAGCAGAAAAAACAGTCAAGCTAAATTGTTAGTTTCACTCTCTTAAACCAAACTAGTTTCAGTCAAAAGGAAAAACACATCAAAATGTGATGACTGTGGCATACTGGTGGTGGTGGTCGGCTTGAAAAAAACAATAAGTTCCATGATTGCAATGCATTTAGAGTAGCTATCAAGAAATATGAGGCTATTATCCAGGGCTGGATGCATGCAATGGTTCAAACATTGTCCTCTCATTATGCATCAGTATTGTTAGATTCTAATACCTTGCCAGACTGGGCACACATACAAAGGTGTATTCACAACCACAACAAAAATGTTTAACTTTAATAATGTTTTTTAATCTTTCATGATATAGGTATCTTTACATTTTCAAATTATATTAGGAAACAAGTTTATGTTTTCTTCCAGATGGGGCAAAATAAAACACTACTACTATACTTAAACACAGTTGTATTACTTAAACTGCAAGAAGATTACATTTAACGGAAATTGATGGTCTTTTAAGATGCTGACTTACTTGTTCTTCTCTCTGTCAGCTGCGCTTAATTCAAAATTATCAAACACTTCTAAAACAGAGCTGGGAGGTGATTTGCTAAAGAAAAGCATTTTTAAATTCATTAGCTTGGAACTCAGATTACTAGTGTATGATGATTAAATCTTGAATACAGGAAGGAAAAGTTATTTACTGTAAATTTCAGAAGTAATTAATTAATAAGAATGCTAATGCTGCCACCCCCTTTGCCTCCCCCTCCCACTTGTCTGTCTCCAAAAGTCAGGTGAAGAGGCAGCTGGAGAAATTGAACCGGAACAAGGCTGCAGCTTCAGATTGTGTCAGCCCCAGAGTCCCGAAGGCCTGTGCAGAGCACCTCTGTGGGATTCTGCAGCACCTCTTCAACCTTAGCCTAACTCAGGAGAAGGTTCCAGTGTTGTGGAAGACATCCTGCCTTGTTCCATTACCAAAAAGAACTCACCCACCAGTCATGACTATAGGCCTGTTGCCCTGACATCCCACACCATGAAGGTCCTGGAGAGACTCCTGTTGGCACCCCTGAGTAAGCAAACAAGAACGTATCAGGACCCACTGCAGTTTGCTTATCGCTGTGGAGTAGGAGTTGAAGATGCCATCATACACCTGCTTCAACCAACCCACTGTCATCTGGACAAAGCAGGCAGCACTGTGAGGATCATATTCTTTGATTTCTCCAGTGCATTTAACACAATTCAGCCTGATTTGCTTTGGCAGAAACTCCTGAAGACACAGGTAGAGCCCTCAACAATCGCCTGAATCAATGACTACCTGACCAACAGACCACAATTTGTGAGACTGAAGAATTGTGTGTCAAACCAGGTGGTCAGCAGCACAGGAGCGCCACAGGGAACCGTACCCTCACCATTCCTTTTCACTCTGTACACCTCAGACTTCCAGTACAAATCAGAGACCTGTCATCTGCAGAAATACTCAGATGACTCTGCAATTGTCGGGTGTATCAGAGATGGACAAGAAGCTGAATACAGAGAGCTGGTGGACCGCTTTGTGACATGGTGTAGAAACAATTGTCTTACCTTGAATGTGAACAAAACAAAGGAGATGATTGTCGATTTCAGAAGAAACCGGGATAAGTCAAAAACTGTTTCCATCATGGGAGAAAAAGTGGAGGTGGTTGAGGAGTATACATACCTCGGAGTTCACCTTGACAACAGACTGGACTGGAGGCGCAACAGTGAAACCGTCTACAAGAAGGGACAGAGCAGACTGTACTTCTTGAGGAAGCTTAGGTCCTTCAAGGTTTGCAGCAAGATGCTGCAGATCTTCTACAAGTCTGTTGTGGAGAGTGTAATCTCTTCAGTCGTCATCTGTTGGGGTAGCAGCATCAGAGCCAGGGATTTAAAAAGGCTAAACAACCTGATAAAGAAGGCTGATTCTGTTCTTGGGACAACTGTGGAACATCTGTAGATGATAATCCAAAGAAGGATTCTTCACAAAATCAAAAAAATTATGGACAACCTTGAGCATCCTCTTCATGAGACTTTCATACATCAACAGAGCGTCTTCAGTCGGAGGCTTCTTCAGTTTCACTGCAATACAGGCCGCTACAGGAAATCCTTCCTGCCCACAGCCATCATCATCTACAACAACTCCTTAAAGAATTAATAATATGAGCTATACCAACACTTAATTTCCCTCTGGGATCAATAAAGTATTTTTGAATTGAATTGAATTACTCTTACTATTAGTAACATAAATTTCAAAAACATAGTTGCTTGACAAAATACAGACATTTTATCAAAAATCATGTAGACCATGACAACTAAAATTGTCACATTTTTGCTGATGGCTAAAGAGTATTTAAAGAAAGGAAAAAACTTGCTTCCTTTCTTATAAAAACAGTGTGAAATCCTGGACATAAATAAAGTTTTAAACATTTGAGGTTAGACACAGAGAACAATTAGAGAAATTGTTGATCATCACTCTAACTCCTTTTTTTAATGTTACCGCAATATAACATCTATGGCAACACCATTAGGTCAAAATAACTTCACAGCCACCTGTTATATAGTCTAAGGCACTGAGCCTGACCAAGGTTTAAACTTTGAGTGACTCCCAGTAAACACCATTACATCTTGATAGGGTGTTTACTAAACCACTGGGTGGGTCTCTTTTTGTTTTGCTGATCAAAAGGCTTACATTGGACTAAGAATTCATCTGAATATTTCCAGACATCTGATAGCACAAAAAATATTCCACCCTTATTTGAAAGACAATGCTTGCCTATATTTTAGCACAGTTTGTTCCTCATAAGTGCTTTGAATTGGACAGTATTTTCAAAATACAAGAGTAGTAAAATACCATATCTCTTGTACTTTAGAAACCAGAGTAAGCTCTAATAAAAGTAAAGGTCATTATATAACTGCACTTTTGAGTCAGTTTATGGTTAATCATCCTATTAAATTGCATCCAGTAGTAATGGCTGAAAACAGGTGAAAGAAAAGATATGAAGATGAATACATTTTCATCAGAATGCCAGTACTGCCTCAATGATGCCAAATGATCTTTCTCAGGCTTGGCTGGATAAAGTCAAACATCTTGGATGCGGACATCAATCCTGTTTATGGCTATTGGGCTTGAGGATGTTTTCTGGCTCTGCTGTTTAACACGAACCCCCCATAGCGAAAGCTGCAGAGAGGAAAGAGCACGAGCGGTTATACTGCAGCTCAGGGCAATGCAGCTGTCAGCTGCAGCCCCGCACTCATTAAGGATTGATGTAGCCAAATAAAATGTTACTTGTATGCATTCAATGTATATCCAGACACAATTTCATGTGTTAAAATGAAAGGCTAACCTGTAATTGTTTGTAAAACATTTTTTTCACAAGTTACCGCTTGTTCTGGTTTTATTAAATGTCATCCATCATTGTAAGTATTCCTGAAATGACTGACACAAATTAAGACATTGTCCATTTGCTATTCGGATGACCAAAGAACATCTTGTATGATCCTCTTTCTAAGCTATTTTGACATGGGTCATCTAAAACATGGCTGCATGCCCTGAACTGAACCATTCTCCAGAGGTGCGACTGGATTAATCCAGATGTCTTAAGTCAGAGCTCATCTTTGCAAAGGCCCTATCTCGCTTCTAAAGCCAAAACATCAAGCACAATCAAACCAAATGATTTAAAGTCTTATTTCATGATCTACAAAGAGAGAATAAGTCCTTGGGTTTTCCTTGTTGGAGACTGCATTAATAGGCTGCAGGAGCATGGGATCAGTGTGGGCAGAAAGCTTGGGATTTACTATAAGGCTTCTGAATGGCTTATAACAATTGTCCGTGTGCTGAAATTGCTCATGTGCAGCCGTGATTGATTCACAATCTCACATTTTCTTGTAGAATTTCATGGTTGACCACCAGGCTGTGTAAACTGAACTGCAAGCATTCAAGAAATCTTGGACATATGAAACATTTCAACACACCAAATTTAACTACATTTTTTGTGCTGTCATTGTAGCTTAAAATAAACTTATTGGATCACTAGCTAATCCTACAGCTAATGCAGGATCTTCAGCATTATGAGCTTGAACAACAAATACACAAATACATGGTTGTGGGCTTTATTTAGGTCAAATTAAAGAAATAGCCTCTATGCCTCTGTTTTATTCCACATTACTCAAGCACTTCTTGATTAAAGAAATGAACACAATTTTTTTAAATTCCTATTACATGATTTTGTCGACTTTCATTTTCTTACAGCAAGTCACCCTAAATACTGACAAATATGTAAGCTTCCATTTTCTGCTGATACTTTGAATAAAACAGTGCTATAACTCATAAGACACAAAGTAGTACAATAGAACGACTTTTAGTGTATATAGTCAATACATTGGCAAACAAAACCTTGCAAAGGAAGCAAATGCCACTTACATTATACCCCAAATGGAAACAAATAAATAAATAAATGAAGTAATACATGAGCAAGAAAACCATGAGCAAAACACTTTAATAGGTGTTTTTATTGCTGCAGATAGCAAGCCTTTCTGAAGTGGATGGTTGCTCTTGTGACATTGATATATGATGTTTCCTGGAGCCTTACAGGGTCCTGCTGTGCTGGGCGACACATGGGAGTCTCACTAAATGCCTGTGCCCATGTCAAAGACCTGCAATGAAACCTTACGGGAAATGTAGGTGATTTAATCCAGTGACACATGTCCCATCAAAACTTTTACAGCACTGGGAAGTGGAGGGTGAGCAAGCTGTGATAAACACTAGGTTTAGCTTAACCTCTCAATGTTCTTTAAGCTGAAAAATGGTGAGCAGTTTTGCAAAACCAGTGCTTATGTCTTAAAAGGATTCTTTATACTCTGGGTCCATATGATTAAAATTAACAATCCTCACTTTGAATTCAATAAATATTAAAAACATCACTTGAATGCTTGTTCTGTATTGTAATGTCTAAATGTCATGTAACCAAAACTAAAAGCTATTTCAACCTGGCTATATAGAGTACAGTAAAATCATAATGGCTACTTATTACACTGGTTTGGTCTATTAGGTTTCAATTAGAGTGCAATTAAGCTTCTTATCTCCATCTAAATACAAGGTCAAAGCCTTTTTATTGAAAAAATGGTCACATAAAGGCAGACTATTCAAGCAAATGTTGTTCTCAAAAAGGTTTTCAGTAAACAAGAAAGCATGTGAGGTAATAGCAATACACAGAGTAACAATAGATTTCCGTAATTGGGGTATATATCTTTGCTTTACATTTTAAATCCCCAATTTTTTGGGTGGCATTTCATTATGCCGAAAAGAACCATCAGTGTTATGAATTCATCAATCTTGGTAAGATAAATCGCTCAACAAGTAATAGATAGGGGCATCTACCCAGTCCACTGTTGGAAATTGTCTTTCATATACATCATCTTATTAGGAAAAGGAGCAGGTGTTCTGACACAGCCACCTTATGAATGTACTTTTCCACTAAGCACGTTTGAAATATTGATAGCTACATGATTTGAAAAACTGTGGCGAAATACTAGAGTTATCAAATTTTACTAGTGGACCTTTTCCCCTTCTTGTGATTTGAATCTGACAGAGAATAAATCTATATAGAATATAATTTTAGAATTTGCTTTTAACATGGTAGTTTTTGTGACTATGTCACAAAGGTGATGGTCTAAACTTAGAGTCATTTGTTTTGTAGAGTTTTAAACTTAGGTTTATCAGAACAAAAACTATCTTTGCATTAGTCTAGCAACATAAAAACAGATCAACTAAAATTACTAATTCATCCAATTTTCTTGTCTAGAGGGTCATACAAATTTGGTCTAACAGTAATTTGCTGTTAGTAATCTAACAGCATTATATGACATTATCAAAATTTCGCATCCTTGTCTGTCATTTAGATTTCAATTTGTGGTTCCAGCACACCTGCTTGTCATCATTGCTCTTTACCTGCTGGATAAAAGGAGCAGGATGCCAGTCATGCAGTGCCTGAGTGTTAACGCATGTGGTAACTCTAAACCCTCTGAGTTCCTTGAGTTTTCATGTTCTTTTTTTCTCACTAATATTTCCCTGTTTCTTCATTCCAAGGTTTCCCTCAGTGCAACCTCCTAGACCTGTTCTGTCGTGTTCAGTTCTGATCTCCTTGTGTCAACTAACCTTCGTGAAATAATTCCTGGATCATCACCTTCGGACTGGCAGCCTTTAAGTTCCACTAATCAATCTCCACCTCCTCGAGCAACTTGTCCAGGATGCACAACCAGGATGCCCTTTCGTGTCCTCATACCACCAACCTATCATCACTTCCTGGATCACCAAATAGAGCAACAGCCTACAATCCACTCATCCTCCCTGTGAAAATATCTCCATCTACAATAAGGCATTTCCATAGTTTCTACAATAATCTGTTCATTCTCATTTCTCATATATCCTCTGCTTCCCTTCAGTCTTCCTGATTTGTCTTCCCCCTGGACCAGAACCTGCACAATATTCATTGTTGTTTCAATGAACCTTTTAATTATTCATTGTTCTCCTGAGTGGTTTTCTACATGTGGGTCAGATTGCTTAATGAAAAAAATGTTCCATTCATTAGCGGTCTAGAGTGCAAACCAGGAATGGTGAGAACTTTGGTAGGAACAGGCAGTCACCTTCTCCAGGAGCTGCGAGGGAAAACAGGTGAACATGTAAGGTTTAGTTATTTTACAGAACGAGGAGAGCAAGTAAAAGCCTGATTACCATCTGACGTCTGCTTCAGGTAACTGTTCCTCTTTTAAGCTGGCATCCTAATTAGACCAGATCAGCCGCAGCTGGTGCAGCACATGCCTGTCACACGCTGAAAGAGTTAAGGTGAGGAGAAACACCAATCTGCACACGTCTTCACATAACCCCACACCGGCTATATTTAAGTTACTTTTCTACCCTTAATATCATTAAATATATAAAACTGCTGTAAGTGTTTTCTAGAGCACATGAGCCAGCTGAACAACAATAAAATGGGCTCAGTGTTTGTTCTGCAAGCTGGTCATTCTCCTCCCACACACATTAAGCAAAATACAGATGATGGTAAAACAGTATTGTACAATGAGTACAATATTTTCTTTTTCTCACACTGACAACTGCCCTTGTTACAGTAAAAAAAATCTTTGTAGACAAGAAATCAAATTTGACTGACCAAACATGCATAAAAACAATGGGCTGAGCTGCTTCATCCTACAACACTCTATATACTACCAATTATTTTAGGGTAATGTGATGTGATGCTGCAGGAAAAAATCATTTCAATCTTAAGAAATGACAAACAGGCAACATTTGCTTACAAAAATGTTTATCCTCAAACTGTTCCACATTTTCTTAAAATCACAAAATTAAATGCATTTTTTGGATTAGTGCATAACTGTTAAGTGGAAAACAAGATATAGATTTATTTTTTTACTAATAAAACCTTTAGTGTTTGCTTGGAGATGTATTTAGCCTCCTTTAATATTGTACCCCTAAATAAAATAAAATGCAATTGCCTGCCCTCAAAACTCACTTAAGTAGCAAGAGTGAACATGTTTGATGTTTCATCAGAGTATAAATAGACCTGTTCTGTTAACCCCTTTAGAGGTTTATTAGAGAAAAATAACGGAAAAAGAGAGCATCATGAAGGAACAAAGCAGATAGGTCAGGGGTAAGGTTGTGGAGAAATAAGATCATATTCCACGTTTTGAACGTCTCACAAATTACTGTTTAGTCCTTCATTTAAAAATTTTTAAAGTTTAGCACAATTGCAAACCCACAAGGATTTGGACATCTACATAAACAGACAGGCAAACAATGAGATATTTATTCAGAAAAGCAGTCAAGAACAATTTGGTAACTCTGCAGAGCAGCAGGGGTCTACAATGAGAGAATGGAGACTCTGTAAACAGGACAACTAAAAGTGGTACACACCACAAATCAGACCTTCTTGGAGGAGTGGGAAGAAGAGATTCATTGTTGAAAGAACATCTATTAGTATTCACATTTAGTGTTTGGCACAAGTTTTGTAAAGGATACAGCAAACGTGGAATAAGGTCAGATGAAACCAAGACTTAAAAAGGTTGGCCTCTAACACACCACATGACTCTGAAAACATAATTCTGTGGGTATGCTTTTTCCCGTAGGGATAGGAAAGCTAGCAGTTGGAGCTATAGTGTGATAGGGTAGATTTGGTTTGATGCAAATTGAATAGCCCAGTTAAATCTGCAGTCCAGAGAAATATATTGATGTATCAAAGTTTTATAAATCTTTAAAATGATAGCGGGGTTCAATACTATGATAAAAGGTTAGTGCTCCACAACACTTGTTATTTTTTCTAATCCTTTTCTTCCCGTAGACCCTTATGCATTTCACACTGAGCGCCGAATTTTTTTAGCCAATAGAATTTGAGTTTACGCATTGTCTGCTGTCAGTCAACTTGCATGCGGATCACGCAAACATGTGAACATGGGGCCACGCACACTGACCGCTCTGTGTCTTCCAGTTTACAGTCGCCATATTTTGAGAGAGCATCCGTCATGCAGAAGTTGCTCACCTCCGAAATGTCCATAGCAAAAATACAATCAATAGCTCAATAGTGCTTGCTGCCTACTTCTTTGACTCGCTGTGTCGCCGCAGGTGATGCGCGTGCACAACTTCTGTGTAGGGCTGGAGGAAGGGGAGGGGAGGGGGGAGTGTTTTGGGAGGGGTCTTGGTACATCAGATTCAAAAAATCTCTCTCCCTCAAATACTTCGGACTGCAGCTTTAAAGGGCAGACCTTAAACCAATTGACCTGTCGTTCAGTCCTGCTAAGCCCTGCCCTCCTTAGTTACTGCTGCTAACTCTGACAAGTCACCGCAGCTTACTACATGTTTATAATGAGAGCGGTCAGTGCAGAAACAATTCCTACAGAAGTTCTTGAAAACCTTTGAAGCCAACAACAATCGTTATCTTTGAGGAGCCTTCAGAAAGGTCAGCATTATGTCATCGAGGGCAATGTTCAGAATTTCAATTCAGTTTATTTATATAGCACCGATTCACAACAGATGTAATCTCAAGGCACTTTACAAGAAGGTTCATTTTAAATCTGTCATACATACATTCCAATCAGTTTACATGTTTGCTATTTAAGGAATCCCAGCAGATTGCATCGAGTCATCGACTTGCAGTTGTGCCCCGTTGATGCAGACTCCAACCACAGTAATCCCTCATATTGAGCAAGCATGTAGTGACAGTGGAGAGGAAAAACTCCCCTTTAACAAGAAGAAACCTCCAGCAGAACCTGGCTCAGTACGAGCGGCCATCCGCCACGGTTGTCTGGGGGTTCGAGAAGACAGAGCAGAGACAGAAAGAACAAAAAGAACTGAAGTAAGGGTACTTTATATATTAAAGAAAGTAAAAAGTTTATAACAGGACACAGAGGACAATCAGTTACTGGGAGCATCATCCCAGTCGATATCTCCCATCCAACAAGACATTGCAGCTGAGCAGGATCCCAGACCAGGTGTAGCTTCTATGGAGAGAAAAACATTGAGAATAAACAGTTAACAGTCAAAATAACAGCAAATAATGCAACTGGTGAGTAGTAGGAAAGAAAAGTAGCAGAATGAAATAGTAGAGTGAAGAAAACTGGGTGACAGTCAATTGAGAATCTCTGGAAGATTTCAATTAATCACTAAAAAACAACGACAAACATTTCTGTCTCTAAATGACAAAGCTGGTTAAGACATACCTTAAAATACTTGTAGCTGTAATTACAGTAAAAGGTGGATCTGCATAGTATTACAAAAATATTTACTACCCTTTTCAGATATATATTTGCAAAACGTTTTCCAAACATTATATCCTTTTCCTTTTATTTCACAATTATGTACTTCTTTGTGTTGGTCTAACATAAAATCCCATGAAAATACATAAAGTTTTCTGTGAATTTTAATTCATGTCTGTCTTGTTCACAAAAGTTGGTAAATTTAAATGACTGATAGGCAACTCCATATTCGGAACAAGCCCATGGCTATTGCACAAAATCTAATTTGCTAACAAAACTTTAAATTATGAAAAATATAGTGAGATGGCCAACCCTAAAGGACATAGGGTTAGAAAGTGGCAACTAACTTTCTCTAATAACACAAACAGTCATTTTAACTAGAGTGTTTTACATCTGATTTATTTTGATGATCCAAGTGAGTTGAAGTAAGAGGGGTATGAGACAAGAAAAGAATGCTGAGAATGGGAATTTTGGTGCTTTTGTGGCTGTAGAGCTATATATGAAAGTGAAGGACAGTTACTGTATGAATTATGTAGGAGTAAAGAAAAAGACTTCTATTGACAACAAAGAAAAAGAGGCCTGAATGATGGCTTTGCTGCAGCAGTGGCTCACAAACTCCTCATGTGCAACAGACAGTTGACAACTTTAGATTGTAATTTACAATAGAAGTGACCTCAGTTGAATATTTGTAATGGAATACATCCACGTACAAACCCACACCCCGACAGATATATCTAATCTATCAGTTTACATGTGTCTATCTCACATATTTTTCAACACGTAAGTGTTATTTAGAGATTCTAATGTGTGCTTAGCCAAAGCAGTTCTTCGGGAAGCTGCAGTCATCTCTATAATTACTTTGTCATTTCCTGCATGTGCTTAACCTTTACAGCACACCACGTGACCAATCTATTCCTTAGAATGATTCTTGCTAAGTGCATATATATACCCTACATCACTGAGTCAAAGCAATCTAATGGATATTATGAAACACACAATGAATGCCAGCAGAAACAGCTGTGAATCCTATTGTCTTTATATCACATCCCTGTTTAGGGACATATATTTACTTGTTAGTGTTAATTGTTCTCCTCCAGTGGTAATCAGAAAAGCCAATTATAATGTCGTTTGATAGACATTTATATTTGTAAAAGGTCACACTGTTCCAATTCTTGCACATATTTATCCATGAGTCACAGTAAAAGTCCTTATCATAATTAATCAGGCAAATTATTTATACCATATGCTGGATTTAAATTATGTCTATTAATATAAATGCACCATCCAGCCTGCATTTTTCAGCAATAAGTGTAAATAACATTTTGTCAAGAAAATTCGGACAATAAGTAAAGTTAAACACTCATAGCAAACTACCTTTGGTTTTTCACATCTACAGTACATTTCAGTGAACAAACAACTCACAAGTTCACCAGCATCCCTTGTTGTCAGGTGGGGTTAATTTGACCACAAGGCAGGTCAAAAACCTAATGTAATTAATATCATTCATTATTTAGGGGTGCACAAACATTTATTAGATAACTCATAAAATGTAATTCTGTGTTGCTGACCTTATGTCCCCTGTTACTTCTTCTCCTTGCAAGTACATCAAATAATTACTTTCCGTTTGTGCAAATGAAGCAGTTTTAATGTTGTGACACCAGGTGGTCCCTTTTACCTTTGAAAAGAATCGCTGGGAAAAAAAGGTTAAATGTGCCATTTTTCTAGGTTCATTATGCAGGGCCAGTATTTTCAAAAGTCTGCCTTATTTTTTTTACCTTTTATTGTGGGGGATGATGGATCTTACTTAAATGAAAATAGTAAACATTTCTAAAAACACTTTTATTTTACTGGATTACATGTTAACTGTCTGAGTTAAAGATTTTAATATCACATCAATCCATCCATCCATCTATCCATCCATCCATCCATCTTCTTCCGCCTATCTGGGGTCGGGTCGCTGGGGCAGCAGCTTAAGCAGAGAGACCCAGACTTCCCTCTTCCCACTTGGGCAAGCTCCTTGGGAGGAATCCCAAGGCGGTCCCAGGCCAGCCGAGAGACATAGTCCCTCCAGTGTGTCCTGGGTCTTCTCCTGGGTCTCTTGGGATGGGCCCGGAACACCTCACCAGGGAGGCGTCCAGGAGGCATCCTGACCAGATGCCCGAGGCACCTCAACTAACTCCTCTTGATGTGGAGGAGCAGCGTCTCTACTCTGAGCCCCTCCCGGATGACCACTTCTCACCCTATCTCTAAGGGAGAGCCCAGACACAATGCAGAGGAACTCATTTCAGCCACTTGTATCCGTAATCTCGTTCTTTCGGTCACTACCGAGAGTTCATGACCATAGATGAGGGTAGGAAAGTAGACCGACCGGTACAGCGCCGGCATCACTGCAGATGCCCTATCAATCCGCCTATCGATCTCCCGCTCCATTTTTCCCTCATCCATGAGCAAGACCCCCAGATACTATAACTCCTGCACTTGGGGAAGGACCTCATCCCTGACTCGAAGAAGGCACTCCACCCTTTTCCGGCTCAAGACCATGGTCTCGAATTTGGAGGTGCTGATTCTCATCCCAGCCGATTCACACTCAGCTGCGAACCACTCCAGCGAAAGCTTTATTGTCCCCCCCCCCCCCCAAAAAACATAAGTGATTAAATGTTGTTATTATTATTATTATTATTATTATTATTATTATTATTATTATTAATAATAATAATAATAATAATAATAATATTATGTTATAAAGTCATGTGTACAAAACATTTAGATTTGAAAACATTTACTAAATAAAACAGACTTCCAAAAAGAAGATACAATTGTCAAGCACGGATTATCCAACTGGCATTATGGGCACATGCCCTGGGGCCCACGCCCACTGGGGGGCCCATGTGAGTACTATAGGGAAGAAAAAATTGTGATTTTAAATTTCAAATATGGCACAAATAACCAATGAGATCCAGACTCTTTTTTTTTTACCTTAACAAAGTAACGTTATTCGTAAGGCACAATTGTGGAAACCCCAATAACATGCCCCGCCCTACCCCATCAAGTAGCACTCAGCTGACTGTCACCAGTTAGTGGGAGTTAGAGAATCAAAAATGCACGATGAATAAAAAAGGTGGTTTCTATAAACGAAAGACAGAAAGATGAGCATAAGACATGTTTATTAAGAAGTCTGCAATCTATTGACATGTTCTTTGTAAACTATATGAAGGAAAATGAAGAGGAAGAAGACATCGTGGACGATGCTGCGCAAATTAACCTGTTTGGAAGAGACTGCATTAGCTGCACAACACAACCTGAGGCTAGCAGGGGCAATTCAGACTGAGCTTATCTGGTGTGGGATGCAATATTGTTTGGGAATAGTTAACGAAAATTATCGCACTGTTCTGATTAATCGTGGAGCTGCTGGTTTTCATAATTCATAGTTGACCGACCACAGGTAGGCTGATATCTTTTGTTTTCCCTGCATGTTATTTGGAACGAATAAAACCAGTTCATTAGTGTGTGACCATGAGGAAAGCTAAGACCATGACCTCAGTGATCATCAGCCACTGTTGGCAGCACTGAATTCAAAGCTAGAGCAACAGCTGGAGGTGGAGACGCGGTACTGGCGTGAAGTGCTCAGGCGGGTTGTAGCTGTCATTCAGTTTTTAGGTGACAGAAGCTTGCTTTTCCGTGGTGATGAATTACTTTGATCATCACTCAGTGGTAACTTTTTGGAATCTTGGCATTTTGGAACTTATCTCTCAGTTTGGTCATTTTCTCAGTGACCACATTAAAAAGTGGACAGAAAGGCTCGGGCAGCACATCGTAGGAGTACTGGGTCAAAAGTAGGGATGTACAGAACTAAAAATTTGCAGGAATAACGATAATCGGTATTAATATTGCTATTATCGCCGATATCCAATATTTACAATATTATATCACATAAGTCTCCTACAGAGATGTAAATAAATTGCAGTTTTTAATATTGGCCTAGAACAGCAGTATTCGAGAGATGAGAAGCAGAAAGAACTGAAAGAGCCCTATGAGAGAGTAGAGGAGAGACAGGAAAGAAAAATTAACGTGTCTGAGTGAGCTTTCGGGATTTAGTTATAGAACACTTGTCAAGTTGCAGTGGAGTTTGGACCCAAATGCAGATACTCTCATAATGCAGAATTTATCGAATCAACGAAAACGTGAAAACGTAAACTTACAGCAAGACATGGGGCATGACAATGGGGAGGAAAGAGGAAGAATTCAGAGTTGTGACTGTATGAGAACTGCTTAAATACTGAGGAGGAAGTGAGGAAACCTGAGGACTAATTAGTGAAAGCAGATGCAGGTGGGAGTAAGAACAGATACATTGAGAATGAAAAGTAGCTGGGCAGGGAGCCAGATTGGCAAGAAGGAAACAGATTAGGAAAACAAAGACAAAAACTGAAGAGAAGACTGGACGGCAAATAATTCAAACTGAGAAAAGTAAGAACTCTAAGGTAACTAAGGGTGAAAGAGTAAAGGAGCCTAACCCCTCCTTTCCACCAGACGCGTAAGCAGCACATTACAGGAGCAGCATGTCATACGCAGCTGATAGCCACCACTGTAGTCAATAGAGCCCTTTCCACCAGAGGCGAAAGCAGCATGAGTCTGCCGCGTCTGAGGAGCGACATGTCGCAGCACTTTTCTAAATATACGCGGCAGTACTATTTTCTACGCAGTACGCCTCTGAAACACGTACATTTCTACATTTTGGATAGGGGAGACAGGAAATATACGGCTTGGCACCGGAAATTTTCAAAATAAAAGAAACGTGCTGAATTGCAGTTGCTTTACTTAAAAAAAGTCCCTACCTGTGCGGCCCGGTGAGAAGTCAGTACCTCGCGGGAGGGTCTCATTTGTGTGTCATCACACAAATGAGCGATTTTGGATATTCCCTGACATAACATAAACTTATTGGCGAATATAAAACAGACATAACATTAAACACCAACCTTTTGGAGCCATCTTGTTGTCTTTTCCTGGTCATTATTGTCATAGACGTTTATATATGTCTATGGTTGTTGTGTTTACTGACGAAACCACGCGTGATTTTGCTAATCTCGCGTGATTTCGTGCTCTCTGTGACAGCTGCTTCCCTGCTGCTATGCGCCTCATACGCACCCGGTGGAAAGGGCCAAGCAGCAGAATACACAAGTGAAACGTGCTGCTCCTGTAACGTGCCGCTTACGCGTCCGGTGGAAAGGAGGGGTAAGAGAAACTTAAAGTAAAAGCACTAATGAATATAACAAGAAGGAGAAGAAGGAAACAGAAAGAAACACTAGTAAACTTAAGAAAGAACTTAGATCAGAAAACAACAATCCAGATGAGAAAATAAAGCAGAGCTAACAGATGAGATGAAGAAGTAGCTAATACAAGATCAACACAATAAAATAAAAAGTGACTACAGAACCTGACATATATAAGAAACACTAACTGAGATAAGACCTAAATAAATAAATAAGGAATGACCAAAAAACAAGAGAAACTCAAAGTACAAACACCTGAGGGTAAAACAGGAAAAGAAGAGAAAAAGTAGTGGAAGGGGGAAAAAAAACATACAAACGCTAAGAAGAAAAATCAAATTACAGACACCTAAAGTTCCTGTCACTAAACAAAGGATCATAACAACATTCTGAATTATAGTTCTAGCCTGGTGGAGGAGAAATCAAGCAGTAAGTGTTTACATAGGCAAGCAAGTTATACCCCTATGTAGAATGATGATAAATTTTCCCCTAGATGAGAACTGTAGTATTACAAGAATGTGATGAAAATCCTGTTTAAATAATAATTTTTACCTTTTTAGGTGTTGGAGGTTGCCCTTAAAGAGTAACTTACCTCCTACCCGAGTCTTACTCCTACCACATTTCCTGATATAAAAATGTGCCAAAAGGAGGTGTTGCCTTGCAAACCAGAAAACGTGCGTGGTGTGGGCTGTGACTGATATCTTGACAGCAGCACAGCTGCAGTGGCACAGACACAGACAGCGAGAAAGATGGCGAGCAATAGAGACAAAAGCTCCTTTCACTCAGAGCGATCTTTTAAGATGGATCTCTCTCCACCTATTTCACCAGAGGACAGAGATGACAGGGATGGAGGTTCTGTAGAGGAGGCGTAGGAAGAGACTCTGCTTCTATTATTCCACAGCAGCAGGGAGGGGCTGACGTCAATCATACTGGTTGACGTAAGCCCTCAACCGCAGCGCAAATATCAATGCCCATAGTGAAGTATTTAGTTTTAACCTGAAGGGGGCACCACACTAACAGTTTTAGAAAAGTAATATTTTTGCTGATGCACTAAAATACCAAAATAATTACCAGACATGTAGACAGCACTATTAAACACTCATTTATACAGTTTATCAGCAAAAAAAAGTTGATTTGGGGGTGCGTTGCTCTTTAAACACTTTGTGCCCAGGGGCCTTTGCAATCATAATCTGGCCCTGACAGTCGTTGTCTTTGTCACTATAACTAGACTGCATCTACTCAAAATGATTGGTTACACAAAAGCTGTTAATTTGCCAACTAGCCGGGTCAACAGCATGCACTGCTCAATCTGTACAGTGTCTTGAACAAGAATTAACATCAATTCTTGAATTTTGTTCCTCTACTCTTTACCTTACAACCACCAACTTCAATTTCTAAAGAAAGTCCAACACTACATTTGGAAAATTGTCTGAGGCTTTTAATGCTGGTCATGTTTGTTGTCTATATTTTACTATATTTGTACTTTCATGTTTTCTCTTTGTTTTTTGTTTTGCTTAACTTTTGTGTTATATACCGTAAGTTTAAGTTTAAGTTTCACTTATATTCCTCCAAGTGAGGCCCTTTTTATTCCTATCTCTGTAGAGAAAGCAGCTGATGTCGTATAGCTCGGGGTGATTAGCCACGGCTGTTATCAGTTTTTCCTCCATGTTTTATGAATGAATTTTGCCGGACCTGACCCCGTGAACTGGGTCACAGCATCATGTGAGTATTTGTTGTGAGCTCATAGCATTTGATTTAATATTTAAAAATTATGTAATTGGACAAAATTGTAAAGTTGTGTGCAAAATCTAAAGACTAAAATAAATAAGAAATGTGTGACATAATTGTAAAATATAAAATTTAAGTAAGAGAAATAATGTTCTAAACTTTTTTTCAAAGTAAAACTAATGAAACCATTACTTACAGTAGTTAATGTATATATGTCAAACCAGTGTAAGGTACCGCCCACTTGACTTTCAAATGGCACATTAGCCTCAGCAGATAGAAAACAATGTTAAAATGATGAAGCTTGTGTACAACAAGAAGTCTCAGTCACTTTAACATAAACTGTAAGTGGGAGTCGCTGTGGGTAGAGTAGCCAGTAGCTAACTCAAGTAAGAGCAGCGATACAAACAGTGATAAGTATGGTCTAGTAAAACTGTAAACTGTAAATCTTACTAAATTTGTGTAAATTCATAGTTTTTCTGGTTAGACAAACAGAATTATTTGTTGTGTTTGTCATTTTTTTAAATACCCCCTCAAATGAGATGCATTCAGAATGTTACTACTGGCACACTGAGTCAAAAGTAGCATTTATACCGTCACTCATTTTGCATTTCTGCATTTTATCCAATTTTATTACATGGCCATTTCATTTAAGAGAGGTGTGGTTCATTTCAAATAAGTTAAAGGCTCTTTTCTCTGGTCTTACTTAATTCATTATTTGTCATATCTTAAAAGCTGTTTTTGGACAAAAAGCCCCTTATATCAGCTCATCTACAATTATATAACCCTATGTCAGCTGTAAGGGTAAAAGCATTTTTAAGATAAGTTGTAGGCAGGAAAAGCTGTTTCTATATTAAACACATGACTTATTGTTGTCCTATTTAGCCTCGTATCTGGATGGCCTACGGCAGAACGGCTCGATGACTATCTTATGTCCATTTGCTTTGCCCAAGACAAAAACCTGCTGGGTCTGGAGATATTTTCTGCAGAGCACAGTCTAAGGAAGCAGAATGAGTGGGAACAGGTTGTCTGTGTGTTTCACAAGATGCTGGCATTGTCTGAGGGCTCATCCTTTTATGAAAGGGTTAAAAAGCAATCCAAGAAAACAGGTGTGGGTGGAACACTGTTCCTCTCAAACCGCTAGCCCCCAAAGAGGAGAGTAATTTTCCTTCTTATTATGAGTAAGAACGGTCAATGTACAGCACACTGATAAATCAGTGGTATGATGATGGTATTACCAGTTACATTTTTACCTCCACCAAGGAGGTTATGTTTTCACAAGGATTTGTCTGGGTTTTTTTGTTTGTTAGTTAGCAACATAACTCAAAAATACAGATTTTGGTTAAAATTTTAGGAAGTGTCTGCAATGGAACACCATGTCGGGGGGGGGGGGGGGTCTAAGCTGCCATTAGCGGAGGTCTGCGCTCTCCGAGTGCTTTTCTAGTTGCTATAATAAATCAAACTTGATTTATTGTAGTCAAAGGATACGTTTTGGTGCTATTCAGATTGACCTTTGCATATAACGCTGTTTTTTCTGATTTTATCAAAAAGGCTTGTTGATAGGTTAAGGAGTAGCGATCTTATTTATACAGTCAATGGTAGCGATTATTAAGGAATACTTTTATTTATGATCTTAAGTTTAAATTAAGTTTTAAGTTTTTTTATTTAGTCTTCATGTCATTGTAAAAAAAAAAAGCCTTACAACAGAATTGTCAGCAGCAGCACCGTTAATTTATGCTAAAAGAAATAATATAAACACACAAATAAATAAATAGGGATCAATAAATACTAAAATATGGATGGTCATACATGCTCAAAAATAAGGTGATAATAATAATTATAATTATAATTATAATTATAAAATAAAGTTCAGGAAGGCCTATATGTCAGTGGGGTTTTTGGGAATGTATATTTAACACTGTCATTCTTTTAGGTATTTGTACGATACTCTCAGGAGATCAGATTTTAAAAGTCATATTGAAATGATAACAATGGTGGATTCGTGAAGTGCTGGGGAACTGCAAGGAGCTGCTGGGGAGCGGGAGCTGGAGCACTGAAATGAACAGATGATATGTAAAGGTAAATTACCCGGGAGATTATTGTAGTGATAAATGCTTACAGTGATGATGAGGTGGAGACTCCAGGGGAGAGTGAGTGGAGCTAGAGGATGACCACTGTGGTGGCTGAACTAGAGGCTGGAGGTAAACTGAGAAGGTGAGCTGGAGATCTGTAATGATAAAGAATGATCTGAGAGTGAGTATCGTACGGGAAGGTGTTGGAGGGCAGACAGGAGGCACGCTGATGGTGAAGGTGATGAGGAGTGAGTCCAGGAGTACAACGGAGAAAGGTGAGTATGAATGGAGATCAAGGTGAGTGAATGGGATTGCAGCAGAAGGAAGTTGATGGAACTTGGAAGTCGGAACCAGTTGTAGAGAAGGAACCATGTCATCATTGAAATGAGGTATGGGTCTGGACACATTGAATCTGGAGCTCAGGAGCAAGAGGACTTAAAACAAGTACCTGCAGGAGGAGGACAAAGAGAAGGTAAGGCTCTGGAGCAGACAGGAAAAATAGATTCACTGAGGGATAGAAATGTTACCACAAGGCTATAATACTCAGGCAAGGAGTGACTGGCTTCCAGCTCCCTTTATCCTTCTGCTGATCTTCTGATGAGCTGCAGGTGAGCAGAAGCACACCTGTAAATCTTCACCCACCGGACCTGAGACTGCTGCATCTGCTGTGCAGGCTGTATTGTGCAGTCCCACAGGTGATCCAGTGGATCCAGTGGATCTAGTGGATCACCTGTGGGACTGATGTTAATTTACAACCACCACAATGACCAAACCTCCAGACTCATAACAAATTAACTGCCAACATACTACAACTTTTGCTACACAGAATAATAATCTTTTTCCAAACACCATTAACTTAATAACAGTCATTACATTTCACACCAAAATTTATTTGTAATGCATGTGAACTCATCCAAAGAGGCAACAAATGATATTGCTACACCGCTGGCGATCATGGGGAACTTCACGCTCCAGGCGCGGGTGTTGGTACCCCGAGCCTGTGGGCTCTGGCCGGGAGCCGAGGTTGGGTGAGCTGGTGGGTGAGCTGGAGCTGAGAGGAGGACTGGCTTGGCTGGACTGCTGGTCTGGATCTCTGGTTTGGCTAAGATGGATTTGGAGAACTGAAGTGTCTGGACAGTTCAGGAGCTCTGGACATTGACAGAACGATGACTTAGCAAAGTGAAGGTGAGTGGAGGGGTCTTTTAAACTGAGGGAAAGTCGGATGATTGACAGGACGCTCATCAGGCACGGCTGGTCTGAGTTGGGGCTGATGGCTTCCTGACAAACGTATACATTAAAAAGAATTTAATAAAAATGTGTTTTCTGATAGTATTTTGCAAAAAATAAAAAATAAAAAATAAAAACATCCTTGACTTCATTTTCCAAGTTTGTGCCATAAATGTAAAATCCTTTAAAAGCCTTACATCTTTTTCAGTCCACTTCACAATTGTGTACTCGTGTTGGTGTCTCACATTACATGTAAATTGAATAAAAATACATAGAAGTTTGTCTATGTACCATAAAAATACGTGAAACATTGTAAATACTGCAACCAATTAACAAAAAACTTACGTAGATGGCCCTCAACCAACTCAACAAACCCAGAATTAGACCTATGTATGTTTCAGAGCCTCATCAGCTTCGACCCCTCACAATTAACAGCTCTTCACCCATTAGCTGGGTCATCATATAAAGGACCACTTCACCTACCTCATCTCCGTTCTGACATCTGGTTCTCCAGCCCAGAACTCTGCCATTGTCGGTCCAAGTGTCATCCAATGTCTCTGTCAGTCAGTCCTGTCTCCAGCTCTCCATCAGCCAGTTAGTCCTTTCTCCAGACCCTGTCCTGGTCAAGGTCCTGCATTTGAGCGCATGCTTTAAATAAAACCACTAAACTACTACAGTTGTGATCTTGGTAGTTTGACAGTATGTTACCTATTGGGCACTACGGATGCAGGTCGGAAATTACTAATTGAGCTAACCCTAACATTAAACATAGTTATAAAAATAAGTAAATGAAAATATGCATGCAATGACAGACATATCCCAAACCTAATAATGATTCAAAAGTTCCAATGTTTTGCCAGTGTAGTTTATTTTGTGTCTTGCATTTCTACTCTATTATTATTATTAAATTAAGAAAAATGAAGATATGCCTTCCTAATTATTCTTAGTGTGTACCCATGTACATACCCATTTGTCTGTATTTTGATTTGCTACTCTCACTTCTCAGATTTTCTTAGATTTTTATTGTCTTGTTTATAACAACATTGGCCATTTATTTTGTGAAACAGATGGAAATTAAGACTAGATCTTGTGCTCACGACAGCACCCCACTATAGGTCCAAATTCAGCCTTTTCACAGCACTAGCTTTGCACAATCACAAATTCTGTTTATGCTTTAGGTACCAGGAAAAATGATTTTTCACATTCCAAGTACACTTTTTCTTTTAGGTACAGTACACAAGTTCTTCATCTGCACTTATGTGGTGGTTTCCAGAGCTCGGTTTCCACCTTGATGAGTTCAGCGGAGACAGAATTGACATAATTTTAAAATTAGTACTCTGAGGTGTGTATCACCACATGTCACATTGTTGGCATTGTTGCTGCATGCATACCTGGCAGAGGCAGCTTCCCATCTGTTTGAAAGTCCCCTCTTGGACCACGGCCAGCACGCTGCTTCACATCAATGGCTCACTTTCCATTTTTACGTGATGTAAAGCAATTGTCAATTGATCTGCAGCTTTTCAAGAACATTTGTCTTGTAAAGCGGTTTCATCTAGCAGAACCGCATTTGCTGGTGTCACAAAGGCAATTAAAGCCATGTGTTTTGAGGAACATTTTCCGGATTAGACCATTCAAAAGAAAACATCAATTTAATCAAATCAAGCTATATGTTTGCTTTGATGCTTGCTCATTCAGTGTATCTGATCATCAGTTTGGATCCTGTTGTTCAAATATTCGACAGTTGGGCCTAATTCATTATGCTTCACTTTAGATCAATTTGCTTTGCTTATTTCTCTGTCTGATTCATTGTCATGAGTCAAAAAGCCTCATAGCAAATAATGCAACTTCAGTGTTATTTGTTCCTCCATCTTGTTATTTGTTTTCCATCTGTGATTGGCTTCAATATGGTGTTTGGTTTGAGACCATGTTATTATTCTGCCTGTTAGATTGGACTGTTAGTCTGCAGAACCTGTAGCTTGGGAATTATCCCTGTTCATAATATAAGTGTAGCATCTAAGTGGCAGAAATTGTTTTTGAATGAAAGGACTGAATGTAAAATGTTTTTTGCATAGTTTCTTTCTCAAGCTATGGAAATTGGAGTACATTTATCATGGCCTGTACAGATTTTAGTTCATACATTCCAATAAGCTTGAATGTTATTCAAAAGTTAATGTATTTCAGTAACTGAATTCAAACTCAAACTCAAACTAGATATAATTCCTATTAATGGATTGTCATATTTAAACTGTCTACTTCTGTTAATTTTGAAGATTATGGCTTACAGCAGGTGAAGACCCAAAGTCTTGTTTCTCAGCAAATAAAAAACTATAAAAGCATATTTTTAATAAATAAATTAATATTATCTTATGGTCATGATATGGCCAGTGTGAAAGACTTTAATGACTGACTGAACAGACAGTAACCGACACTTCACAAGAACTCTACGCTGTTTCCAAGCATATTAATAGAAAATTCAATTGAGGGGAAAAGTTTGGAAAAAGACACAAGAAACAAGGATAATTGCAGCTTTAAGGGGATTGTGAAGCAAAGCCTATTCAAGACTTCAGGGGAGTCAGTGCTTCAAGAGCCACTATCTAAACGAGAGACGTTAGAAGGGTCTTACGTAAGTTAAGAAGAAAAAGGACTTAACTGGACTCTATGGACCAAAGTCCTCTTTCTAGATGAAAGTAAAATTTGCATTTCATTTGTAAATCAAGGTCCTGGAGTCTAGAGGAAGAGTGAAGAGAAGTTGCCCCACACATCTGTTTAAAAATATTTTCTTATTAGTCCCACGTAATGTTCTCATTTTCTGACTTGGGTTTTCATCAGCTGTACGTCAGTGGTGTCCAAATTTTTTAGCACGAGGGTCTAAATCATCAAGTTAAACACTTGTGGGTTACACAAGAGAAATATTTTTTTATTAGAAAAATTAAAATACACACACCATCTTCCTGAGGGCTGCAAATGGCCCCTGTCCTGCACTTTGGAATCCCCTGCTGAAAATGATCATTATCATCACAATCATCATAATTATCAGAAATAAACCCTTTGTGTAATTAATCTATATGATATATGAACTTTTACTTTTCGAATTGAATTACTGCAAATGAATCATCTTTTTTATAATATAATGTATTATGTATCTAATTATTTTCAAACTATCCAGTCTGTAAATTTATTTTTATTAGTCCAGCAGATAGGTACTCCTTTCAATCCAATACATATTTATTCCACATGATTTTAGATACTGATTGTGATTCAGATAAACTGAAATAATACTTGAATTATCAGTTATATAAATATTCTTAATAAATTCTAACAGTCGATGCTCAAAGAAGCAACTGCAAAGAACCTATATACTGAGGAGATAAAATGTTTAAGAAGGCATGCACATTCCCTTACTTTTTTTTTTCTTTTTGTGAAAAATGAAAGCATAGGCACATCTATAACACAGCCACATTCAGAAACTAACCTTCACTGCAAGCATCAAGGAGAAAGAGTCCTGAAACACTCCTGCACAAATAATAAATATCCTGAGTATTTGCATGCCAGGCGCATTCTCCCTGTGTTAACAATGCCAGGTCTCCGTACATCAAAGCGAGAAGTCCTTGAAAAAACAAAGCATGAGGATGGAGGTGTCTGTGGGCCTTCTTGGTGAGACATGGCAGGTTGCTTGCTAAGTATAGCCAGAGAAAAAAGAAAGAAATGACTGTGCATTGTGAGTTTCTTCCTCTAAGTAAAACTGCAGAGAATTTTGCTGTCTGTATGAATGGTCTGAGGGCTATATAGGGCAAGATAAATACCTTTTCAAATTTTACATGTTCTTTTTTTTATCCCTATTACCACAGTTTTTAAGTGATAGCTAAGCATTTCAAGGACATGTAATTGAAAAACCATTATAGATATTGTCAGTGTAGGTAGCGTCACAGAGAGCAGAGACACACAGAGCTAATTTAATTTAGAAGACTGACTGGATGATGCATGCCTTGTGGGAATAACACTATGTTGGGGTAAGAAATAACATAACATAGCAGAAAACATATGACATTCCTAGAGGAAAAATTTATGCTTTAATATTTCCCTCGGGTGATTTATTGAAAACTGAAAAACTGAAATCTGCCGACCACAGTGGTGTAGAACAGACTGGGGACACCTCTGAGCTTACCCAAGGTCATGAGAAAAGAGGGAAAAAAGATTAAACCAAACGATTATTGTTATTATCAATGCTTAATAGTGACATCAGCACAGCAAGAACATTTATAACTTTTTACACCTTTAATCATGCCATTCGTTTGTGTATATTTAACATAAAAAGCAATCGTTTTACGGCACATGTTCAACTGCATTTGAAGAGCACATTGTATAAACCACAGGGGAAACAGCAAATAACCTGCTGCACACTATAAAGAAACAAGACATTCCATATAGTAAGCCAGCCTTCTGAGTAAGGAAACCTCTAAAGAGGTTTGCAAGCACCTGGTAGAGTAAGTGAAGGTTGGACGGGACAATGCAGCCCAATTTGAAATTAGCCCCTGTGGAAATAATCACCACAATCCGTTTACAAATAATTCTGCAAACTCATCTATTTTAGTCTATTTCATTTTCAACCATGTATGCAGATATGAGAATGTTAGTGTGTAGTGGTCTATTTTATGTTGGTTTACAGTGTTGCTTATCCATTTAATTTCGTTTAGATAGACTTAGAAAATCTTACACAGAACATTATTTTACTAGATAGATAGATAGATAGATAGATAGATAGATAGATAGATAGATAGATAGATAGATAGATAGATAGATAGATAGATAGATAGATAGATAGATAGATAGATAGATAGATAGATAGATAGATAGATAGAACAACAATCAATAAATAAAAATCAAACTAATTAGATAAACATTATGCACAGTTCAAAATAAATCTAATCAGACAGATTTGATCTTGCACTGTTGTTTTTCAAATTTAGTTTGCCCTTTTTTGTCTTCATTTCGTAATGCTTACAACACACCAGATTAAACTTTTCACCTACATTAATAATTTTTCCATATGTGGTATTAAAAAAAGGTACTTTCCTGTCTTTTCAGGTTTAGCCAAATTCATTTCTTATTCCACTAACGTTTTCTCCCAGAATCTCCAATATATAGACTGTTTTATTACTTTTATTGTTGCTCTACTAAAAAGCCCTGACCATTTGTTAACTGCTCTAATCATGAGATATTTTTATACACTGTTGATATTTTGTTGTCTCTCAATCTGAAGAAAATGTGTTAGAAAGAAATGATGTAATCAATAATATAATTCCCTTTAGTAGCAGTTATTCAATGCAACACATGTCTTACTTTCCCCAAGAACACCTCTCCTTGGCTGATCATCATTTAGGAAAACTCCAACCCTGAAAGATCCAGCTGTTAAAGGCTAAAAGATTGGTCCCTGCTCATAGTTTGAAAAGGGATCAGCACCGAAAACCAAGAACTATTGCTCAACCTGGTCAGAGAAGACAGATCAGTCTTTCAGATTGAGTTGTAATAAAATGTTTTGTGTGCTTAACATTATTTAGTAACTCTTTTTAGGTACATCTTTGAGTGCCAAATCGAGAGTGAGGAACTTTCAAACATTCAAAAGTCAGTCCCAAAGTTTCATAGTTATCTGTGGTAGACAAAGCCACTGTTGAACTAATAATTCAATTCAATTCAATTCAAAAATACTTTATTGATCCCAGAGGGAAATTAAGTGTTGGTATAGCTCATATAATTAATTCTTTAAGGAGTTGTTGTAGATGATGATGGCTGTGGGCAGGAAGGATTTCCTGTAGCGGTCTGTATTGCAGCGAAACTGAAGAAGCCTCCGACTGAAGAAGCTCTGTTGTTGTATGACAGTCTCATGAAGAGGATGCTCAAGGTTGTCCATAATTTTTTTGATTTTATGAAGAATCCTTCTTTGGATTATCATCTACAGATGTTCCACAGTTGTCCCAAGAACAGAACCAGCCTTCTTTATCAGGTTGTTTAGCCTTTTTAAATCCCTGGCTCTGATGCTGCTACCCCAACAGATGACGGCTGAAGAGATTACACTCTCCACAACAGACTTGTAGAAGATCTCCAGCATCTTGCTGCAAACCTTGAAGGACCTAAGCTTCCTCAAGAAGTACAGTCTGCTCTGTCCCTTCTTGTAGACGGCTTCAGTGTTGCGCCTCCAGTCCAGTCTGTTGTCAAGGTGAACTCCGAGGTATTTATATTCCTCAACCACCTCCACTTCTTCTCCCATGATGGAAACAGCGTTTGACTTATCCCTGTTTCTTCTGAAATCTACAATCATCTCCTTTGTTTTGTTCACATTCAAGGTAAGACAATTGTTTCCACACCATGTCACAAAGCGGTCCACCAGGTCTCTGTATTCAGCTTCTTGTCCATCTCTGATACAGCCGACAATTGCAGAGTCATCTGAGTATTTCTGCAGATGACAGGTCTCTGATTTGTACTGGAAGTCTGAGGTGTACAGAGTTAAAAGGAATGGTGAGAGTACGGTCCCCTGTGGTGCTCCTGTGCTGCTGACCACCTGACACACAATTCTTCAGTCTCACAAATTGTGGTCTGTTGGTCAGGTAGTCATTGATCCAGGCGATTGTTGAGGGCTCCACCTGTTTCTTCAGGAGTTTCTGACAAAGCAAATCAGGCTGAATTGTGTTAAATGCACTGGAGAAATCAAGGAACATGATCCTCAGTGCTGCCTGCTTTGTCCAGATGACAGTGGGTTGGTTGAAGTAGGTGGATGATGGCATCTTCAACTCCAACTCCACAGCGATAAGCAAACTGCAATGGGTCCTGATACGTTCTTCCTTGCTTACTCAGGGGTGCCAACAGGAGTCTCTCCAGGACCTTCATGATGTGGGATGTCAGGGCAACGGGTCTATAATCAAATCAAATCAAACTTTATTTATAAAGCGCTTTTCATACAAGAAGTTGCATCACAAAGTGCTATACAGATTAAAATGACTAAACATAAAACCACCTTTCCTTCCCTCCCCCACAGATTTAAAAGCATGGTCACAGTTATACCCCCCTCCCCCCAACCCATCTCCCATGCACACACACAGTTAAAAGAAAAAGTAAAAAAGGACATTGGGCCGAGTGTAGATGAACCATGCAAGGAAACGCCATCAGAGGAGCCATCTGCACCGGCAGCGATAGATTAACAGCAGCAGCCGAGGCACTGACACAGGGCACCCAGTGGAGGCAAGGCCAAGACCCCAACCTCCACCCAAGCTCCACCTGGAGAGCACCCAGGCAGCCACAGCCGACCACCGCTCCCGGGGCAGAGGGCTCCCACAGAGGAAACACTGGAACGGGGATTAAGATAAATTAAAGTATAAAAATAAACAGTAAATTAATGTGCTAAGATTAAATAGTAAAACTGATACAAATATAATCATATAAAACATGCAGATCAATTAAACAAACAGTAATAAATAATAATCAGTTAAAAGCTAAGCTAAAAGGGTAAGTCTTGAGCCTGCTCTTAAAAACATGAACGTTCTCTGCAGCCCTGAGGTCCTATAGTCATTGATGACTGATGGGTGAGTTCTTTTGGGTACTGGAACAAGGCAGGATGTCTTCCACAACACTGGAACCTTCTCCTGAGTTAGGCTAAGGTTGAAGATGTGCTGCAGAATCCCACAGAGCTGCTCTGCACAGGCCTTCAGGACTCTGGGGCTTACACCATCTGGACCTACAGCCTTGTTCCGGTTCAGTTTCTCCAGCTGCCTCTTCACCTGACTTTTGGAGACAGACAAGTGGGAGGGGGAGGCAAAGGGGGTAGCAGCATTTCCTGACTTGGTTGAAGTCAAACTTGTGGAATTAGAAGAGTCCATGGCTGAGGTGAAGGATAAAACATCCGAGGTGTAACAGGAAAGCTGTTGATCAGAGGAGAGTGTGATGTCTGTTTGGCTGGGAACAGGAGAGGGGGATGCTGAGCTAGTTCCTGAACTGAACCTGTTGAAGAATATGTTCAGTTCATTGACTCTGTCCAGGCTTCCATCTATCCAATCCTTCCTGTCCTTAAAACCTGTGATCTGTCTCATTCCTGACCAGACATCTCTGATATTGTTCCTCTGTAGTTTGTTCTCCAGCTTCTTCCTGTATGCCTCCTTGCTGTCTCTGATCTTGATCTTAACTTGCTTCTGTATACTCCTCAGTAATTCCCTGTCTCCCTCCATGAAGGCTCTTTTTTTCTTGTTTAGCAGTTCCTTCAAGTCACTGGTGATCCAGGGTTTGTTATTAGGGAAGCATCTCACTGTTCTGGTGGGGATGATGTTGTCCACACAGAAGTTTATATAGTCAGTCACACACTCAGTCATGGCATTGATGTCCTCTCCATGTGCTTGGCAAAGAGTCATCCAGTATGTGGTTGCAAAACAACCCTACAGGGCTTCTTCAGCTTCCTGTGACCATTTTCTCACAGTTAAAGCCAAGTAACCCTCCAGCTCAGAGAGTCCAAAGGCCTGCAGAATTTCAGGTCACGTCCATGACTGCTCATCTAACCAAAGTGAAAAACTCTTTCCAGTTAGTTTAGCCTAAACAAATTCCTAGTTAAAATAGCCTAATTGAATGAGGCTGCAGAGCATCTTTCTTTAGTTGCCTAAGACAACCATAAACTCTTAAGAAATGTTTTCAACTCTTCCTTTTAGCTTGTAGTGAGAGCTAATCTTTGCTTTATGAGTTTCATTTGTTTGATTAAACAATTATTAATTAGTTGTGATACTTGTGTTGTGAATTGTGATACATTGTTCCAAATGTCCCTGTACAGAAAAGCTGGGTTGAGTAATTACACTACTTATCAGTAAAATTAACAATCTCAGCTCCTTTCAGATAATGTTTTAGAGGAGGAAAATCCAGCCAAGTGCAACAATCCCTAAACCTCATACTAGTAATTAATTTTCTTATTACATTTTAAGCATACCACCTTAACAAGAAATACATTTGCAGTCATAATACCATCAAAGAAAACAACACAGCATCAAAACAAGTAAAAAAGCGCTGTCAGTACCTGTCAAAAATAAATCCATGGTCATGGACTCCAAGAGCTATGACCTCTCAGGTGTCATTCAGTACAAAGATATGCTCTGTCCAACTTGATTCATGTTCTGGCCTCTCTGAGTCATGGCAACTCCCCATCCAATTACCATCCCACAATATATCAAGGGAATTGCAGTGAGACTGAGCAAAGTCAGAAGTGACTTGAAGACACCTGTGGGTAATGGACAGTCATGGCATTTTGTTTGGATCACACCACAGATGTAATGATTCTGTTGGAGGGAGGCCGAGTTGACTGATAACTAGGTCAAAAGGAGAACGTGCTTCATCATTTCCCACTCATCTTCTGAACAAAGATTGCCTATTTTAGAATACTTTATTTGGATAGAAACATTTCATTCATTAAGGATGTGATTTGTGAGTGAATCCTAATTAAAATAAATAGATGATAAGGTCATGATTGTCGATGATCAAAAAAGGGCTTTTTTAAATTCTTAACCTCAAATACATACAAATATTTTTTGAAAAAATATATTGTTTATTTGAAATAATGTCTTTTAAAATTAGCTTTAAATGTTGTTATACAGTTTCTAAAAATAGTCAGAATTCTCAGGCAGAGAAGACAAAAATGTGAAATGTTGATTTACTGTGTAAAATGCACGCCGCCTGACAAATAAATTATGTGTGGTTCATAAACACTATATTTGTGGGGGGGTACGTAGATGGGTTTCTAGCTGTATATTTTAAAAAAAACTGGAAAATATAGGCATCTATTAAATCAAGGTAAATAGTGCTGCATTTAGTTAACAAATAAAAGTTATTCACCAGCACTTGTATGCTGTGTTGGATGTCCCACTGGATGTCTCTGTTGAATGGCTTATGTTGAAGAAAAAGTCAGCATGCTTTGAGAACTCCTCTTTTCAGATCTTACTTTGATTTGCATTTATCTTGTAAATGATTATTACCAAAGGCACTAGTGGTACGCAGTTTGAGAACCTTACCTCTACAGAAAACAAACCTGTAACAATTTAATGAGTTTCTTCTTGATATCATCTAAGTGTAAAAACGAAAACAGTTTAGTAATGAATGCTTAGTATCTGTTTTTGGTTGCGTGCTATAATTTTAAGTTTCAACCTTCAGTGAATTCACAATATGCGCTGTAATGTCACACCACTGATTCAGTGCGCAAGCATGACTTGCTGCTTTATAAGCCTTGATTTACACTAAGAGACGCAATCAGAGCTTGGGCAGCATGCATGTCTGAACTGCTTCATGAATTAATAAGTGATCTACTTAGTGCATCACTTGGCTGAAATTATCACTCTGTCAACATAAAAAACAATATACTGTTGTCAACAGAAGAAAGCATGGATGATGGTTTAGCATGTTTTACTATATTTGTGCAGCTGCAGAACCAAATCAAACTTATTTATTTATTTATTTAAAGCGCTTTCATACATTAAGTTGGATCACAAAGTGCTTTACAGATTAAAATTACCCCACATAAAACCACATTCCCTTCCCTCCCCCACAGATTTAAAAGCATGGTCACAGTTATACCGCTCTCCCCCCAACCCAGAACCCATGCACACACACCGTTAAAAGCAACAGTAAAAAAGGACATTGGGCCGAAACCAATGACATGTTTGTTGCTACTGTTTGTTTTACTGTCTTAAAATGTGACAAAAGGTTCCTTAAATTTAAAGCAGAAAACTCAGATTAATTATTATACTGCTTAATGATTGAAATGGTAATAAAACAAAACAGATTTGAATTGGTTTGGGAAATGAGCAGGTGACAAAAGTCAACCTCAGAAGAAAGAACGAATTAGGATTTTTACATGGCATCACTACTATACTACATTTTCTGTGAGGGTTCTGTGTCATTAGACAATATGTTAAGGAAACTGAGTGAGCCATGAAACATGAACCTAAATTTTGTTATAGATGAAGTCAGAAAGTACACGAAAATTCTCAAGCACAGACAAGTAGTCACATTTTCACAGATTTTCTCACCATGAACTGAGGCTTTCACATGAGAGCAGCGCTCTGTGAGTTTTACGTCGCTTACTGTTGAGATGACTTATGTTATACTGACTTTAAGGATTTCGTATAGCTTTCTAAGGATGCTGCAAAATTCAATATTTGTAACATCATGACTGACTTAACTAAACTAGCATTAAACCCATCAGCAAGCTGGTTGTATACAGTTTGTGATAGCATTTTTATTTTTATTTTTTTGCGAAAGTGGTTTAGAATATTAACATGAATAGTGACAGATCACACTGTCCAATCAGAGAGCATGAACTTATATTGAGCCCATATTTGTTCTAATATATGAACACTGGGTTTCCAGTAAAGTATTTTTTAAGTCAAAATCATGGTGGTGATATCAAGAGTTGTGATCAGAGCCAGCCCAGTATATAAGCAAAGTAGGTTGTGTACAATCTGGTGCTATGAGTTAATGTTTTTGTGTGTTTGAGGTTGGTTTGTTCTCAAATACATCTAAAAAAATATTAACCAATTATCCATAATTCCTCTGAAGCTCAACTGATTAAACTTTGTCCCCTCTCCCAGATTATTCCAAAACCCAATTGAAACACTTTTCATAGTGGTGATATTCTTAATAGCAAGAGGGGCCTCAAATCAAATTTTGCTTAAGCCCCCATATAACCTTGGGCCAGTCCTGAATGGAATAATGGTTTCATAAAAATGAACCACTAAGAAAAACATTAACTGCAAAAGCAGGTTCTGATGGCAATGCACTGTTTTTGTTGTTGCTGTTTTTTTCTTTTGTTTGTTCTTTTAAAGTGAATTGTGAAAATGTTAGTACATGGTTATTAGGATTTTCCTTCATGGAAATATTAGTTGTGTGCAGTTTTAAGGAGGGAATCAACAAAAAAAAAAGTATTCTAACCTTCCACCCCATACACTGTGTTCCTCTTTTCCAAGAGCTCATTCGCATTTTACTTGCTCTAAGTAGAATGACCTCTGAGCATTGATTTTATCATTGTTTTCCTAAAGCTTTATGAAAGTGCTGTGCATTGGTAAAACTGTTTTTCGCAAGCACTCAACTTGGTCATCATCATACTGTATCTCTGTCTGTATCTATAATTTGATATCTTTTCACTTGACCACTTTTCATTTTGCAGTGCAAATTGATCAATTTAAGCTTTTTACATAAAAATGTAATGAAATGTAGTAACCTACATAACCAGTAGAGAGGATATTTTTGTGTTTTGTGTTTGAGTATTTTCATTGTAAGTTTTGTTTAAAATATTTCTTAGATTGTTTTTATATGGTTTATCTTGTAGTGTCAGGAATGTGTGTGGCGAGTGGACCCAAACGCAGACGCTGAGGGAAGGTGCAGGATGTTTATTAAAGGAGGAGGTGATGGTGATGATGACGATGAAGACGACGGCAAGGAACGGAAATACTGGACATCGGGCAAGAACAGAGAGACGGGAAGACGACACACCATGGAGGTAGAGACAACAATAGTAATTAATGATCCGGTCCTGAGTGGAGAGAAGTGATGGGTTATAAAGACAGGAGGTGAGTAGGATCAGGTGTGAATGATTTGGGGGACACAGGTGAGGACAATGAAGCGGAGTGAATAGGGCAGCGTGACAGAACCCCCCCCTTTAAAGGCGAATTCCAGACGCCGTGGAGAGAGGAGCAAGAAAGAAAAAGGAGAGAAAAAAAAGGCACCCTTGCCAGGGTGGGTGGAGGGGGCCCACGGAAGGAGGGAGCTCTAGCGACGGGGACGGGTCCTCCCTGACCCTCCCCGGGAGCTCCAGCGACCCATGGGGAAATGTCGGTCGCTGGAGAGCTGCCGCTGTGACTGCTAAAAATACAGCAGCCACAATAACGGCAGGCTCTGGGACTGGAGCTGAAACGGGCTCACGGACTGGAGCTGGAACTGCCCCGGAAGCGGCCCCACCTCGGCAGCGTCGCTGCCTGCTGCGAGGCGCTCCCCTGGAGCAGAGGTAGGCCGTCTTGTCCCCATAGAAGAACTCAAAGAGGTCCTCCTCCCTGATGTGAGGAGCCCTCGAAGAGCCAGCTGGAGGAGGGACAAAGACGGTGGGGGAGAGAACCGGCGGTGCGTGCAGCGCGGAGATGCAGCCGACGTTGGTGGTCCGTGTGGGAGCGCCGGCCTGCTCCCCGCTCCCGGAAACTCCGGCTCGGCAGGCCCGTCGCCTGCGGCCAGATGGTGGAGGCAGAGAGGGCGGATCAGTGATCTGGCCCAAAGTCTCCTGGCGAATCCTCGCCGCCTCGCGCCGCAGATCGGCGAGATCCCGGGCAGAGAAGACACTCTGAAAGTGAGGGAGCACTCCGAGGATCTCCTCGGCTCCGGAGACCCGCACAGGAAGGTGAGGAGAGGCAGCGAGTTTGGCCAGGTTCGTCCAGACGTCCTAGTGCAGGGTGGCGATCTCCAGGGCGATAGCTGGGTCCATGTTTATGGCCGGATCATTCTGTCAGGAATGTGTGTGGAGAGTGGACCCAAATGCAGATGCTGAGGGAAGGTGCAGGATGTTTATTAAAGGAGGAGGTAATGGTGATAAAGACGACGGCAAGGAACGGAGATACTGGACATCGGGCAGGAACGGAGAGACGGGAAGACGACACACCATGGAGGTAGAGACAACAATAGTAATTAATGATCCGGCCCTGAGTGGAGAGAAGTGATGGGTTATAAAGACAGGAGGTGAGTAGGATCAGGTGTGAATGATTTGGGAGACACAGGTGAGGAACATGAGGAGGAGTGAATAGGGCAGCGTGACATGTAGCTCATTTTTAGAACGTTCTTAAAAAATAAACAGAGAAAAAAACGTCGCTCTCATAAGATGTTTTGACTCGCAATATGCTGCTGATATCAATTTACCCCTATTACCACTGATAGAGAAATTAAAGTGTAACAGTGCGTTCACACCGAACCCGTTTGAGGCGTCAAGGGCGTTTACATGTAAAGTCAATCCAGAAGCGCGCTGATACGCGTCAGGATTTCTTCATCAGAAAAACGCATTACTGCCTTATTCACGTGTCAAATTCACGCATCATTTTATGTGGTGCATTTTGTGCATTCGCACGTGACCAATCAGGAGACTGGTGACGTGGTGTCACGTGATGCTGTGACCCAGTTCACGGGGTCAGGTCCGGCAAAATTCTTCATTCAACATAATACGGATAACGGCCGTGGCTTATCACCCTGAGCTATAAGACACCAGTTGCTTTATCTACAGAGACCGGAATAAAAAGGACTTTTGAAAGTTTTCATGTTACTGACCCTGCGAACCTGCGCAGGGTACTCTCCACAATAAATAGAGAATGGACATTCTCTCTTCCAATGCTAGATCGACAGCTGCCATCTTGCAGCAGCCAGTCTTTTCTCTGGCTGCTGAAGGAGGAGAAGCCTTTCCCAACCTCTCCTGATTTCTAGCCTTATTCTCTTTTCTTATTTTCATTTCTTAGCTTTTCTTGACTTTTTTCTTAGTTACTTTAAACACCCAGCCTCTGAAGTCACTTTATTAGACCGGATCTCTTTTTTGAATTACTTTCTGAAGGACTGTGGATTACCAAAATGGTGTTTTGCTCAGCTGAGGACTTTGAGAAACCACTCCAGAGAGCCACAGAACAACGCTACTCCTCCAGCTAAAATGCGTTTAATGGGTAGAACACCCCAGAGTGGGCAGGATTACTTATTCAGTGAATATTATTAGTATTAATATAAGGAAAAGCATGGTACAGACCTGCTCCACATGCAAAGTGCCCTGCAATTCTAGCTGATTTAGCACTACAATAAGAAAACTGACGTTAATTAATCAGAGGCTTTGTAGAATTGAGAGATTTGTTCTGAGAATTATGACAATTTTCAAGAGAGATTTATTTTCAGAAGCAGAGTCAGGAGTCAGTAGTGAGGGGATTTCTCTTGTCAGTATGGAAGGAACAGGTAAAGAAGCAGGCATTTGTTCCAATATAACCACTTTCTATGCCCAAATGAATGGAAGAGAATAGAATTAAAGTAATATAAAATAAGCCTGCCTGTTTTGCAAATATCTGAATTGGTTAAGTCAAATGAGTTTTCCATATCAAATGCACTAAAGCTTTACAGAATATTATGTTTCATTGTGAGCAGAGGTGAGAGTAGCCAAAAATTGTTCTCAAGTAAAATTAGCACTACTTCAACATATTTTCACTCAAGTAAAAGTACAAAGTAGTAATCCAAATAATTACACAAGTAAGAGTAAAAAAGTGGTAAAAAGGCTACTCAAGTATTGAATACTTGAGTATTTGTTCTGAGATCATAGTATATGAGTTAATATTTAAATATTATTTAATGGGAAAAAAATTAAAGTTATGTGCAAATTCTAAAGATTAAAAGATATAAAAAATATACGACAACTGTAAAATATAAAATTTGACTAGAAGAAACATCTTACAAATCTTTTTTTTTTCAAAGAAAAAACTAATAAAACCAATGTTTAACCTCACAGCTAGTGCAAAAACATGCAGCAGATGATTTATTAATCGGGCGCAGGGAGGACTGTGCCTGTTAAACCCACAGCAGGATGTGCGCAATTCATTTTGCGCTTTTGCCCTTGATGAATATGCAACATGGGCGTTTCTGTCAGAAGGTGCAAAATAATGGGAGGAGAACATGCAAATCTGACACTGTTCCACCTGCAACCTGATATATCAAACCTGAAACTGTTTGTGGTGGCTGATTTTGCTCTTATTTTTACCGCCTCTGAAAAGCATGTCTTAACTTCGCGCAAAAATTGCTGCAGTTATTGTTGCGAGAAGGAGGCATAGAAACCAAAGGCGAGGGAGAGAGCGAATCTTTACTGCTTGTGTAAATATGTTTGGAATGCCAGAGTCGAAGATTGTTGAGACCTATCGCCTGTCCAGCATTACAGTCTTAGAGCTACTGAATGTTTTAAAGGATGATTTAGAACCCGTCACACATAGGAGTCATTCCATACCTTGCATGACAAAACTCCTTGCAGTGTTGCATTTCCTTACTTCTGGATCCTTCCATCGCACTGTGGCAATTAGTGCTGGCATCTCCCAGGGTAGTTTTTCCAGTGTGTAGTCACATGTTTTTAATACAGTGTTATGCATGGTGGGAAGATACATACAATTCCCAAACACTTGTGATGCATTAAATGCAACTAAGGCTTGTATGATATTGTTGGCTTTACTAATATTATTGGAGCAATAGATTGCACCCATGTGCAACTTATTTCAGCCTTGGACATGGAGATTGTTTACAGGAACCGAAAACACATGCCTTCTGTAAATATACAAGTTGTGTGCGACTCTCAGGGCGTTATAACAAACGTGACAAATTATCCAGGCTCTGTACAGGGTTCCTTCATTCTGAGGAACGGTGATATATTTTCGAGGTTGAGAGATGGCGAATATGGAGATGGCTGTCTCTTGGGTAAGTGTATTACGTTATTCGTACCCTGTAAATATCATTCCTCACATTGATGAATCTAATAGCGGCTCATGATCTATTCCGAAGATGATGGCGCATACCATCATACACCCCTTCTTCTGAACACCTGTGTTCAACCCGACTACTGAAGGGGAACATTGATTTAATGTGGCCCATATACGCACGAGAAACATTGTGGAGCCCACCTTTGGGATCCTGAAAAGCAGGTTTTGGTGTTTGGACTGCACCTTTGTAAGCGCCAGCCAAAGTTGCGCAGATCATTGTTGTTTGCTGCATGTTGTACAACATTTCACAACATCACAGAGTGCAGCTTGAAGCCATAGAGATAGAGAAGGAGGAAAATTATCCCAACCATGCACTCCAGTGAGAAAGCAAGAGGAAGAATCACCCCAATGCTGCTGGACAGCGGACGTACAGCACGCTCATTCAGGATTACTGCTCGTGAGCAGTGAGGGCAACACATTTGTCATCCTTAAATTATTATTTTTAAATTTAATTTAATGCACAAGAACAAACAAAAAATTCATTGCAAGCTTATTTTTGAAAAACGAAAGAGTTGTCACATTTCAGTTTATTTGTAATTAAAGCTGAATAATTTCTTTATTTCCCTTTTTGGCAATGTTACATTTTAAACTAAGATTGTCCTTATCGTCTTTCTGCATGGGTGATGCAGAGTGCGTTCCTCTCTGCCACCTCGCATCTCATCTGTGGTGCCCCCCCCTCCTTTCTAGAACCAGTTGCTGCGCTGTGGGGCCACTGGCATTGTTAGCCCAGATACAGCGCTGACCAGCTGCCAATTGTGTATTGCAATGGCCCAAGCATCTTGCCTCAGCAATTGTGTCACAGTAGAAGCTGCGCACACCTCTTGCGTAATAGCTAAAAGACCATCTTCAAGGGCCGGAGACTGTTTCATTTGTTCCAGCAGCAACTTCTCATCAATGTCCTCATACACTTTCCACTTTCGAGGCTCTCCTAGAACCCCTGTTGTGTCCTGGCACTGATTTGGGGACTAGAGTGGCACTGACTGAACTGCTGGACACTGATCTGTAAATAAAAACTGACATTTTGTTTTAGTGTTAGGATCTCAAATGCTGTGCCTTAAGTTGCCAAAAGGCAAGTTAATTTTTATTTTTATTAATTAATTAAGTAATTTATTTATTTTGTCAATAAAAACTATGGTGCTATTATTAAGAAAATGTATTTTATTTTGTGCACATACCTTGGTCTGGTAATGACTTGGGCATGTCATACCTGATATTCCAGTTATCTGCTCCTCGCAAAGAGTGAGCTCCACCTGTTACTCAATATTGCTCAGGGGAATCTTCTATAGCAGCCCCCCACCTGTCTTATTTGCTGAAGTTTTATTATGAGCAACCTTTTCTTTGGTTCTCCATCTGATATCGAGAAATCTTTTCTTGACCTTGTCAGCTGTTCTTCTCGTTTTGCCAACTGAATATACTTTTTCGCAGATACCCACCATTTTCTGTGACCATCAGATTCTGTGACTCTGAGTGGCGCTGTTTCGTTAATCCCTTTATAGGTCACCTATTGTGACAGTAGATGCTCCTATCATATTATGTGACCTCATGAAACAAAGATTTTGAGAGGGTTGAAACTTTTTTTAGGTGACACTGTGTGCAAAGATGAGTTTTAAAATTCACAGTTTTTTAATGTAATGGTGACAGAAGGACATATGGCTCAGAGGTCACAAATTCTAACAGCTCACAGGTCCTATCATATCATGTGACCCTTCCATAGCCTTTGCAAAACAATTTTCACCTTGTATCAGATTTTAGTAACAACATTAATGATTTTTACAAAGTGGCACTACATTTGTTCAAGAGTAATCAGCGAAACAGCTGCCCTTAGAGTCACAGAATCTGATGGTCACAGAAAATGGTGTAACACCTCCTACACCGGTAAAATTGCTTGCTGCAACTAAGCAATATTTCCGTTTGCCTTTTCGACCAATATTTGAATTTCCAATGAATCGAATTTTATTTTCTGTTTGTGCCTTTCTTGCTCTCCTTCCATGGCGAGGGAATATCGCACGCAAACTCCTCATTTAAATATTGCTGTTTGGGGCTGTTATCAATTGCACAATCAATCTTAGTAGATCAACCGCAAATGAAGGACAACCTACTGGCGCAATTTGTTGAGGCACACACAATTTTTCGCTCTTTATTTGGAATATTGAAAAATCAGGTTCTAAGTGCTGTGCTGTCATTGGCAAATGTAGGTGGTACTAAATGTTAAAGACAGAGCTCAATTTTGCCCCTGGTGATTTCAAAAGCACCTATTTTTTAAATGTAATTTATTGTTGTTATTTTTTGCTGGATCTTTTCACCCCACTGAATAAATGTACTTAAATCAAAGATTAACTTTTTCAAATTATTTAAGGATGAGATTATCCCTGTGGAATAAAGTCACATTTTGTTCAATGTTTTTGCACATATTTACCAGGAGTTGCAGCACATGTGTCTACCTGTGTATTTGGGCTCATTGGGCTCGGTGTAAAGAATCAAATTCTTAACTATACAATTAGATTTTGTGGTAAAACTCACTTATTCTGCATACAGAAAATGTAATCTTTGACATACCAACATGATTTAGTGTCTGGTACTAAAATTATCACTATGTTAAAAAAAAACATTTTCATTAGTAGTTTTTAAATGTTTTGAACTGCATCTAAGAATTATAAACCACCAGAGCCCTAACTCATTTGAAAAAAAAATTATCCAGCCTCCTCCACACTTAAATTTTTTTTTTACAGAAGATGGTAAACATTAATATGTGACACAGCAGGTATTTGATGGTACTGTTAAGACATAATATCATTGCTTTAGGCAAGGTGACAAGGGATAATAATCTGCAGTCTTTTATGTTTAATATTTAAATCCGAAAGGTAGAGCAAAAAAGATGGTGGTGTCCTTGTTTCCAGTCCCCTCAATACTCTATCAACTGGGTCCAGGGTAATCAGTCAAAACAGCGGGGACCATAGTTCATGTTTTCTAATTGTACAAAGGTTTATTATTTTTTAAAATGATGCAGGAATAACAAATGTACCGAGGAGAAGGGTACACAAAGTACATTTCGATTCAGTTTGTACAACAAAAGCCTGGAAAACTACACTTTCTATTTGTGACCTCATGTTTCAAGGTGTTCACTTATTTTGGTTTCATGCACCACTGCTCTTCAATGTGGTATTTAGAATTATATGTGTTTGCTGTGTGACTGCTTTGATTCATTTCTTGTATTTGCAGGAATTACTCAGTACACACAGTGACCACCCTTCCTCTGATGGAACTACATTCTTTGCGAGTCAATTTTGGGAGGTGCATGATGATTTATTGCATTTATATAAATGTGAGTATACAAAAGTGTTTACCTTTGGATCTGTGTGTCCTGCATGGGCAGGAAATGTCACATAACTCAGAGGCAAAATTGGTCATCACAGGTACATGTTGATTAATTCCTGGAACTCTCAAGAAAGTTTATGAAGTACATTTAAAAAAATTTATTGCCTTAAACATTTCACGTTTTGAGACAATTTGGCCAGAACAGAGTATTTGGTCTATGAATAAATAATTAATGTATTTTTTTCTTGGGACATTTTAGCACTGCCTGTCTAGTTTATTTTAATTCTGTGTTAGGATGGTGAGAAAGGGTAGTGTAGTGGGTTGCGATAATTTTACCGGTATGCATTTGTTTCCACTGGAGTTAGAAATTAGGCGCCAGTGGTTGCGCACAATTGGCATTGTGGAAAACTGCGACCTCCCGCCTCTGGAGGCTGGAGTTTGCAAAATCATTTTACGCACGATTCCTTTTCTAACTTCATGGAGGTTGAACTGGGTTATGCTAAGCATCTCTGTTTGAAGAGGGAGGCCGTCCCCACTCTTGCTCTTCCACGACTGAGCGAAAGCCCACCGACTGTGGTCCCCGGCATCACGGTGATTTCGGGCGCAAATCTGAGATGAGTAAGCCAAATAATGTTCTAAAACGACTTGTATGGATGATTTCCCTAGCTTGGATTTGGCAGCTATATTTATAGATAAAGAAGTTTCAGCTTCCACAAACAATGCTGGTCCACTTCTACACTGCCATCATAGAGTCCATCCTCACTTGCTCCATCACCATCTGCTACACTGCTGCCTCTGCCAGAGACAGGTGCAGACTGCAACGCATCATTCGCTCTGCAGAGAGAGTGATCGGCTGTAACCTTCCTTCTCTTCAAGAACTGTACTCCTTCAGGACCTTGAAGAAAGCTAGGAAAAAAGCTGCTGACCCCTCTCACCCAGGTTACAGACTGTTTGAACCCCTCCCCTCTGGCCAAAGGCTGCGGTCCATCAGGACCAAAACCTCCCGCCTCAAGGACAGTTTTTACCCCTCTGCCATAGGCTTTGGAACACAACCAAAAACTCTGACTAACACTTATGGTCCATACAACTGTCACATGCGTTGCATCAACACCTCCCCCCCCCCCCCCCCCTTCACTGGACACTTTAAGCTTAACCGCACACTACCTCCTGCACTACACGTGTAAATAAATATACAAATATTTACATGTATATGTATATATGTACATAACTTCTATTTATGGTTAAAAGTTTATTATGCCTACGTTTTATTTCTCATGCTTATGTTTGTTTCTTGTTTCTATGTCAGCACTGTTAAATCACGACAAATTCCTTGTAACGTAAATTACTTGGGAATAAATCTGATTCTGATTCTGAGATGCAAAGTAAGAGACACTTGATTTACTCCTTTCACCTAATATCTGTTTATACTGCCTTCTGTCTGAACTGTCAAGTACTCAGAATGTGGATCCGGATTTTAGATTAGATCATGTCTCTGAGTCCAGCCACAGAGCGCCACTGAAGAGATGCGCGGTTGCAGGCATCTTGAAATAATCATATATTTTCCTGTTGGTTTTCTACGTGATTTATTTGACCAAACTAACACAACTTATTAGTACGGAGTTCGGCGGGGGTCATGTGTGTAAATAATGTAGTGGTGCTACCCTCGGTTTATTAAACCGTGCACACAGATAGGTCATTTGAAGAAACAGTGGGATGTAACCCTTGGTGTAATATGAGAATTTAGTTATTTATATTGGATAGCAGTTTAATTTTTTCTGACCCTTTATATAATAAACTGCTTTGAAATGCATGTTTCAAAATAAACTTTTGTTGCAAAATTTGGAATCCCATAAATCATGCAATATTTTACATGTATTATCTGACCCCTGCTGGGCAACGTACATTAGAACCCAGGTCAGGTTGCATTCAAGCCTCACCATTGTGCTACATTTTGTATTCAAAGTCTACCAAAAAAATCGACTGTCAGACTGATTTTGTTGTCTCCAAGACTGCACTTGTCCAGGCCAACATGAAGCCTTGCAGGCAAAGCAAAGGTGAATATTTGGTTGTTGTTGTAGCAGATCATTATCAAAAATGCAGTCTTTTCATTTCCAATATATATATTTTTTCAGAATTACCTTTACACAGTAGTGTTACTGCAAATAAAAACTACTTTGGTTTCCACAGCCACCCAGTCCAGAATTCCCAGTCTGAGTGTTTCTTGTGACACAGGGACTGTGATGGAAGTTCCTCCTCCAGAAAGTCCCTGAGCAGCCTCTGAAAAGACCAAGATGTGAGGTGTCAGCTTCTGATCCAAGTTTCCATTTAAATGATAGTGCAAGCACTGTGAACTGTACAAGGTAAAAGAATCAAAACAATTTTAGATATTAAAAAAACAACTTTCATTGTCCTTACTTTACAATATTTGAGATTAAATTTATTTCCTTGTTATATACAGCACTTGCACTGAGGTCCATCCACACAAAGACAAGAAGTACATTGTTCACGAGGAGCAATTGCTGGGGCTTTTCCAAAGATGTCTTGTCTGCACCAGTCATTGTGGTGTGGACACAATAACCAGTGGTCCAGTCAGCCCATGGTGAACAGCATCGTGGCAGGAAACGTCCAGCTCTGTGCTGCAGTTCATTTCACTGGCTCCTCATTTAGTCAGATTTCCAAGGTAGAGCAAAACAACTTATAGATATTAGTTCTTTGTATAATGCTTGCATACCACTCAGTTGATAACATAAGTTTTCCTATTTTAGTTCCTAAGGGCCTTCAATATGCAGGGACTGTCTGAGCAGTGCGTTCATAGGTATCAGGCCAAGCTCCTCATTCCTACAGTGGGCTGGAGCAAGATGACATCATCAAGGAGGTTATTAATTGTGGCCTTGTGACCCTTGTTGGCGACATGCAAATTGATTCTCCAGGTAAATACATTTATTAATTATCGAAAGTAAACTAATTAGGATTCAGAATTAGGCCATGAAACCTCTTCCATCTGATGAACCGATGACGTTAAAAACCTAAACTCTTACTCCAATATTAATGTTTTAAGTGTTCGTTTCTTAGTTAATACATTTTACCCTTTAGCGATCAGTGTAGTATGTATATTAAAACTGGTGTTTGTTTTTGTTAGGACATTATTTATGTTTTCATTGTTTATGTTTCTTTTGTTAATACATTTTAGTTCAACAGCATTGAGTACAGATTGCCTCATTAATATTTAAAAATATTTACTGATTTTATTGGTGATCGGCTTTTCTTTATTTACATTGAAGTGGGGAGTTTCTTTTTTGCCTTTATTTTAAATAAATTCCCAATCACAAGACAATATTTATTAAAAGGTTCCTCGTGATTTAGTGTTACAGAGATCGCTAGGTGGAAAGTATTTATCCTTTAAATTACCTTTGATAATTTATGAGACTAACTGATTTATGTAAAAAAAAAAAAATCATGTAGCTCAACTTTACTACACAATACATTTTTAAGAGATATATGATGATTACCTAATTCAGTCACTTCTTTCATAATTATGTCTTCATGATCAATTTTTTTAATGTTTATTTTGTATTACAGGAAATATATAATGACAATAAAATAGAATAAAAATATTTACTTCACGTGAGAGAACTTTCAGAAAATTCATGGCCATACATCCATGGCAGGATGTTCAACACTTGAAGATATGGAGTGAGGAGTGTAGTTTCCCAAGCTATATAGATAAATGCTGGCTTTTCTCAGTGATACATTCTCATAAAAAGCCCTGAAGGTCAATATTTCTGCGTATAATGAAGCTACCTTAAGCTGCAGGAAATATGGCCAATGCTGTACGCAAAAGGGCAGCTCGTTAATCTAGTCACAGTGGGGGAGGAAACCAAAGTCGAGAACTTAAGCGCCTTTTCTCTGAGATGAGCATATGAGATAGAATATGTCAGCCCTTAAGGTCAGGCAGGTGTTTCATCCTGATGTATTTTGATAAGAACAGCCATCCTACAAATCCTCCCAAAATTATTTGAAACTGTCATCTGACAAGATAATTTGTGGAGGTCCTCTGGGGCGAGTGCTTGTGGGGTCCCACGTGGGAGAGGAGCATCAACCACAACTGGTCCTGATTTTTTTTTTTTTATGCTACATTGAGGAAGGAATAAAAGACAAATAAGCTCTCAGTGATCTTTATGAAAGCATCTTACTCCGTGTCTCACCTGGAGGAGCTTAAAAGTGGGTCAAAGTAAGCTTTTGGAACATGTGGTCACAGAAGACAGTCTTGATTGTAATACTACCCAACATTGTATTGTGTTTTAGACACATTTTTAACCATTACTGATAAAGATGTACTTATTTTACATCTTGCAAATCCCTTTTTATTAAACATTTCCATCACACAAGTTATGATTGTTGACAAAAAATAATCTGCAATCTCCATGTACACTGCCACAGCTTCCCTCCAAACAAAGATAGAATATATTTTTCTGAATGACTTTATAGGAAAACTTTTACATTTTCTGGTCCAGTAGCCTTCTTATGAAAGGACACTGTGAGGCTATAGAGAAGTCAGGGCTGGGTATGTTAATGGCCAACCCTTTTTTCCCCTCAGTAGCACACCACTGAATTGCCCTGGAGCAAGGCACTTAACCCCTTGCTTTATACTGCTTTTCATCAACCACCAGCAAAAGACTGATTGCTGCACAGCTCCCTGGTGTGAGTATACCTGTGCAGTGAATGGCGATGTAGGTCATTGCAAAATAAATTGTAAACATGCTGTCAAAATATTCCCTAAGCAAATAAACATTAGAAATAACATACATATAGTGCCAAAAGAAATACTCTCCTTGCTGTCTATGTGAGTTTGTGTATGTATATGTGTATTTAGATGGAGGAGGATGTAAAAACGAAGTGAACTGTAACATTTACCACCCATGACAGTGTGGAGTCTCTGCGGGTTGCCCGCATGGGAAGACTGTTACCAGCACCACCAAAACGTGTAAGAGCAGAATGACCCAGTGATACCCAAGCTGTTAAAAAAAAATCTAAACTTTAGTCACTGAAGGTGTCACAACTGGAAAGTTAGGAAAAAAACAACAACAACAAACCATTCTGGTCTATCATTCAATCAATCAATCTTTATTTAAAAAGAGCTTTTCGTACAAAATTGCATCTCAAAGTGCTTCACAGATTAAAACTACCACACATAAAACCACATTCCCATCCTTCCCTCACAGAATTAAAAACCTGATCACAGTTATACCCCCCTTCCCCCAACCCAACAATCATGCATATACATGTAAAAGCAACAATAAAAAGGACATAAGGCCAAGTACAGATGAGCCAGGTAAGGAAACGCCATCGGAGGAGCCATCTGCACCGGCAGCAGCACATCAACAGCAGCAGCCGAGGCACCGACACAGGGCGCCCAGTGGAGGCAAGGCCTAGAGCCCCACCTCCACCCAAGCGCTACCTGGAGAGTATCCAGGCAGCCACAGCAGATCATCACTCCCGAGGCAGAGGGCTCCCACAGAGGAAACATAGATCAGAGATACTTGTGTATTTTGAAAGTGTGTTTGTCCTCATGACCAAACTGAGCTTTGACTATTTTACTTTCACTCTGGTCAAAATTGTACTTTAGAAAGTTTATGAGTTCGTTCAAGAGCTACTACTTTCTACAGGTGCTACCTGATTTCTGCTGACGACGCTCTGCTTTAGTGCTCTGGAAGCGGGGGAGGGAGGGCTGTGGAGAGAGGTGGGCGGTAATCAACATTTAGGGGCGTTGCTGGGAGGTTAGGGCGTTACTAGAAGGACCCTGGCGTTCAGTGCTCAACATGGCAGCCGCAAGAGTTCATAGATATTACTCAAACATACATAAATCATCCTAAGAAACCCTTTGGGCATGTTTTTAAGGAGGGAATGGCATAAGAATGTGATGAAAAGCTTTAAAAAGTGGATTTTACATGCCACCCCCCCTTTAAGGAAATGATAAATAGGGCCATGTGTTGTGAAACTGCATATGAAACATGGCTAGATCTAGTGAGGCGCATTACTCCCAGCTACTTGGAAAGAGTGTGTACGTAATCAAGTTTGGCTGTGAGCGGTGTACAGAGACCAACCCTCCTCTCGCCATGATTGGATGGAAATTCAAGAAACATGATTTGTTGGTCAAAACCAGCCACTCATTGGTTCTCCCAGGCAAGCCAAATATGGTAAATGTTTTGTAACTTGAAACTTGAAACCCATAACTTCAAACTTGTAACTTAAAATCTGTAACTTGAAATCTGTAACTTGAAAGTTGAAACCTGTAAATTGAAACTTGGAAGTTGAAATTTGAAACCTGTGAATTGAAACTTGTAACTTGTATTTTTAAAATGTGTGCAAGTTACAAAACATAACTTACAAGTTACAAAACGTAAGTTACAAGTACAAAAAGTAAGTTACAAGTACAAAAGGTAAGTTACAAGTACAAAACTAAAAGTTACAAGTACAGAAATAAAGTCCCAATTCTTGCTCCATAGGTAACCGCAGACTTCCACCAAAAACAGCAGCAGTTAATACAAGATCCCTGAATACTGTGTGGCGTATTCCTGTTCAAATTGACGGACTATTGAGAGTAGGGCTCAGAGGATAACTTTTCACAAGTAAGATTGAAAATTTTTATTGTTTGTATTTTGTAAATATATTATTACTGTTTTTATGTCCATAAGCTAAGTTACCTAACGTTAGGTATGGTAAGAAGGATGTATTGGAAAATGATTTATAAGCATAATTTTAGTCCCCATAAGAATCCTCTTTGGAAATGTAAATATGTGACCTCAAGAAACAAATCGATCTTTTACCAAAATTGGCTGGAAAAGGGTATATGGTCTATTTTGCACTTGTTAGATAGTTCTGGAAACCTCATGCCCTTTGATCTCTTCAGCTGCAAATACAATTTAGATGTTAAGGAACAATATCAGAAACTTATTAAAGCGATTCCAGAACAAGCTTGGTCAAACTCTTATAATTTGCATCATAACGATATCAGTCCAAAATTTCCTGAACTTCTGCTTAATGGACTCTCCTTTCCTGATAAAAAGCTGTCCAATAATGTAATAAGGAAATTATTTATTCAAGAGTTAGATCCTTTCTTAGTCAACAGATCTTTAGCTTCTCACTTTTAATCTAATGAAATTCAAAGGAAAGCAAGAAGTCCCTGAAGAAATTCCCTGTTGCTCCAAAAATAAGAGATGCAATTTAAAATCATGAATGGTGTTTATCCATCTAGAGAATTCTTGAGACATCAGTTTAACTTGGACCATAACGGTTGCCCCGTCTGTAATGAAGAAATAGAAACTTCTGAGCATCTATTTTAAGAATTTAAGTTTTTTAAGGTTATCTGGGATGAGTTACAGTTTTAGTTGGTTTCAAAGATTCATAACCTGTTTTCTCTAAAGAAACTATTTTTATTGGTTGCTTTACAGAAAATAAAGATTTTGATCTCATGTTAAATGTTATAATAATATATGGTAAAAATGTTATACACAAAAGCCATAATTTAAAAAAATCACCCTACTTTCTTTGCCTTACATAGAGACTTGGTTTCTAATTTTCATTTGTTGAAATTCATGAAAGGATCCAAAGCCCTAACTTTAGGTGATACTGTTGAAAAATATAAGCTACATTTGTACCCCTGGCACATCTCTTTGAGCTTTTCTAATCTATTTATTTTAAATTTCTTATTTCATATTTGATTTTATTAGTATTTGTGTATCTTTTCTTGTCTTATTCATTCAGCTGTTTTGTTTCATTTGCACTTGTCTGCTTGTAATGCTAGTTCTGATCAGATTACTGTACTGTGCTATGTTTTGTAATTTAATGAACGCTTAATAAAAAAATAAAATTAAAATAAATAAAAACAACAACAAAAAAGGTATGGTAAGAAGGCTGAAACTTTAAAAATTGTATATTATTAAACCACTGACTTAGATTACAACTGACATAAGAATGCTACTGTAGAAATAAAACAATTTTACTTGTATTAAATGTCCCTTATCCACCCATCCGACCGCCGAATAGTTTGCAAACAAGCTTAGCCTACTGATTATTTCAGCAGCTTTGGGTCATCATCAACAGAAATGCCATTTTTGTTAAAAGAAAGTTCTAAGAAAACTGAAGGAAGAAAAAGTAAATGGGAAAATATGAATAAAGTGGCAAGATAGAAATAGTAATAGAATAGATGAATGAATGAAGAAAATAAGATTGACCTCCTCTGTACAGTGTTTTGGTGCACTTTCCCAAACCTCCCGTCTTTTTGTTTTGAAGGTTTCCCAAAAAAGATAAGAAGACAAGGAAGAAGTGGGAGGTGTATCCATTTTATATATATATATATATATATATATATATATATATATATATATATATATATATATATATATATATATATATATATATATATATATATATATATATATATATATATATATAAACTGTATATTAGCCTATATAACATCAAACATTATATTTATTATCTATATTATATATGTGTATGTTACACAGCCTTGCCAACCAAACCTATCAAAGTACTGAAGTGAACTTTTGTTAATTACCAAATACTTATTTTCTGCACCATAATATAGCCTAAATCAATTCATTAAAAATCATACAATGTGATATCCTGGATTTCTAATGAAATTCTTCCTCTTACAGTTGATGTGCACCAATGATGAAAATGGCAGACCTCTCTCATCTTTTTAAATGGGACAACTTGCACAATCGTTGGCTGCTAAATACTTTTTTGCCCCTCTGTTTATATATATATATATATATATATATATATATATATATATATATATATATATATATGTATATATATATATATATATATGTATATATATATATATATATATATGTATATATATATATATATATATGTATATATGTATATATATATATGTATATATATATATGTATATGTATATATGTATATATATGTATGTATATATATATATATATATATATATATATGTATATATATATATGTGTATATATATATAAACAGTTCAGTCGTTTACACAATGACTGCGTCGGCTAATGAATCTTTGGTTAAGCCTGATTAAATAATCAATCAGGCAGGCTTAGTTCCCGCCCCACCTGCCATGTCGGGTGCGCGCCCCCAGCACCTCGGCGTCTGATCACATTTTGCTTAGCAACATGTTTCCGCGCGCGCGGACTTCGATTGAGCTGTCTTTCATCCTCACGGAGAGACACATCTACAGCTAGTCAGATAACTGCCCTCCCAAAACGAGGTTACAAGTCGCCGAGCGGAACACAGTTGCAGCTTGATGGTGAGCATGTATTTTGCAGAGCAAACTTACCACTGTAATTAACTTTGAGCAGCTGAAACGTAGTTTGCACCGTTGAGTACAGCAGGTGGTGCATGTATGTACCCTGGATGTCGGATTACCATATAGTAAATCCCGGGCCTAGCGTTTTAAGAATGAACGCAGACAGACGCGTCGGATGAGTGTAATACTACAGTAAGCTGTTGTTTAACACTGTTGTTTTGGCTCCGGGCCTCATCCAGCTTCTACCCATGCAGAGGTAGTCCAGGGTTGACTTTAACCAACCAAAAGTGATTAAAAGTATTTTAAACTCTCACACATAAAGGCTTACCTGCTCAAGGATGTAAAGCCTCAGGAGGTGCAGACAGAGGCATTATGGTCTAAATTCACCGATGCACAATAACCCCTGTAGAGACTTGATGTGAATCTACAAGGAGTTTGAGTGAGGCATCCTCCACACTGCTCAAGGCAATCCATAATCAAACACTTTGTCTGCTAATGGAGCTCAGCAGTAGGTCATGTTCAAGATGTCAGGAAGGATTCATACTGAAAACTTTTGCTCATATTAGGGTACTAGACCTGCTGTAACACTCTACCTGTAATTTACTTATTTATCCTCTTTTTTTCAGCAGTACATCAATTGTTGCAGCATTTTAAAATTTATACACAAATCAGCAATTACATTATGACAATCTGCCTAATATTTGGTTGGATTCCCTTTTTTTGATACCATGACAGGTTGCCACATAAATTAATTTCTGAAGCACATCCCACATATTCTTAGTTTTGTTTGGAAGGAGAGTCGACACCTCAAATTTTTTACTGTTTCATTTTTCTGTGGCACAGTGCATGATGATGCTGCTAAAAGAAGCCACAGCCATCAGGGAATAGTGTTTCCATGAATTGCTGTGCAGGGGCTACAACAATGCTCATTTAAGTGGTAAATGTCAATTAGGACCCATAGATATTACTAACACATGGGTGTCAGGACTGAAGGTTTCCCTACAGAAGTTGCACAGTTCCTCCAATGGTTTGCCTGTTTCCCATTTTAAATCCTGGTGCCATGTGCTCCCTATTTAAGTAAAGCAAATGTACCTAGCATTTTGCAAAGTGTAAAAGAAAATAAGATTTATCAGACCAGGCTACCATCTTCCACTGCTCTTTGGCCCATTTTTGTTTGTCATGCACTCAGTCTTGATGCTTTTGGCACTGGCAAAGGTCAGGTCAGGCATCCTAACAAGTTGTGAGCCATGCAGCTCCATGCAAGAAACTGTGATGCACTTTGCACCCCCACCGTGCACTTAATTATGCACTAGAAATAGGCAATTATCAAATTTTGTATGGAAAAGGAAATAGCTGTGATAAAAATTGGGATTCGTAATGTAAAAAAATTGTTTTAGCTAACAATTATTGCAAAAAGCAAAAGCTGACGGCATCACTGCAATTGTTACTGTGGTTGTTTGAGCTATGAGTAATTCTATGCAGCATAAATTAATAATAGTATATTTAAATGTCAGGCCAAAGGCATTTATGGTGTGCTGTTAAGTATTAAAATTACACTTTATAAATGTTCTACTGTTTTAACCTCTACAATATTGGGTCTCTTTTTAGAACAGTTTTTGGAGTTGTGAAACTCTGTGTCGTCATATTCCTGCCAAAAATGCTCAGGAGCTTATTAATCAATCACAACAGTGCATTTATTTATCGAGTGCGTGCATATCTCTGATAGTAGTCTGTAGGGATGGGCATTCGATTAAACTGTCTTTATCGATCATCGGGAGAGTTAACGATCGATTTTCGATTAATCATTGATATTTTTATATTAAAATTCATTGTTCATAGGCTATATTAAAATGCAGTGAGAATAGAAAAATAGCGTGTTTCCTCATTGAGATCTTCATTACAAGTGGGACACCTCTTGCTCTTGTGGCAGTTAATTCACGGTAGTTGCACAAAGAAAATATCTGCTTTAAGCAGCGGAGCCGACAGCTAAAAGACGGTACTCATTAACACAACTGACGCTCATATTTTTTTTCTTCTCCAAAAAAGTAATAAAAAACAAAACAAAAAGTCATGTTAAACAATAACTTAATAAAAACATATAATACTTATAGGTCTGATAGTTTTGTGTTACATTTGGCAAAAAGAGTCGAGAAAGAGGATGAGAGAGATCAGCGTACCTAACAATAAATTAGGCTCATTAACAGAGTAAAAAAGACAACAACAAAAAAGAAACCGTAACTTATATACAACTTTAGCATGAGTCTACTGGTTTTTGTTGAGAAAGATGAGCATGTTAACATGCGCTGGGGTCAGAAGCGAAAGCAGCCTGGTGAGCAGAGTGACTGTCACCAGGCTGCTGTCGCGTCTGACCTGCAGGGCCGAGATCACCTGCTGTGAGGGACAGACATCGCTGTGATACACATACCTCCGTGCTAACTTGGCAAGCCTCTGGAATCTTGTTTAATTCATTTTCCAACAGTCTGTAGGGGTGCAATCCAGGGGTGGTGGAGCCTCCCTCAGAAAGTAATCGGTGAGTAAGTTTCTCTGCTCGTTGTTCATCTCGGCTCCTCCGTGCTAAAACCGACTTGATGCTAGGTTGAGACCAAGAGCAGGATGCTCCGCTCTATCCAGGGTTAGAAGTGCGTTCAAGTACTTATACACAGCTTTGCGGTGTTGGCAGTCAACTGAGACTTTTTTGTTTGTTTATTTTTTTAGTCAAAGTGGTCCAACGCCACACTTTGCTGCTAACTCTTCATGACAATGCCACTTTTGAAATACACAGAAACTGGCAAGAAACTGAGTCGGCCTGTGGGGTTTTATTTTCTGTCATCGCCCTCGTGTGGTAAAGTGTTTAATTACTGCCACATAGCAAAATTAATTGCATTCCTTCAAAACTCTCACTACGCAACAGAACATGCGTTAATTGATTGGTTAAAAAAAATGTAATCGATGAAATTCTTAATGATCAATTAATCGATCGTCGATTAATTATGCCCATCCCTAGTAGTCTGATTACAGGCATTTCCACTTATTCGAGGAACACGCCCCTTCCATCCATCTGCTCCTGCAGGATAAATGCAAGGAACAATTTGGGTGTATTTGTCAGGTTTGGGCAGTAACTTTTCTAACTGACCGGATTTTCAACTCAAATCAGCCAGCAGACTGTTTTTAGCACTCCTCAGACTTAACCTAAAAGGAGGAGAAGAAGAAGAGGAGGTGGGCGAAGAAGAATAAGAAGGTAAGGGAAGGGAAAGTTATTTTGATTCTAACACTTTTTTTTCTTCTGTGACATTTATTTTGTTATTGTTAGCTGCAGATATGCTTAGCTGAAAATCTGGCAAATCAAATAAATCAGATGAGTTACTGCTCTTAATTGACAAATGCACCAATTAAACAAAGAGACCAAGCAACATTTTTCAGTGAGAGCGTACAGATTGGTGGAGGAGGCATATTTTACCGTTTGACATGCTGTATTCTCGGGCTGCAAATACAGTGGGGCAAAAAAGTATTTGGCAGCCAACAATAGCCTACTTTACAGTTGACGTCACAATTTAGCTGCGAGTGCTGCTGGGTGCTAATGCTAGAAAAACAAACCGCATTTGCCAATTGAAAAGACACACATAGAGCACTTGGACGTCGATGTGAAGGCAGAAATTATATGTGAAATTTAAAAGACTCTTACAAATATAAAATAGAGGATGTTGTTTTAACGGAGAAAGACATACCAGGAGCTTTTCTTGATGGCGACCCTCTAATTATTGACTGACCGAACTGAAGCGCTGGCTCGAATTTCATGGTCAAAGTAAAAATTTGTCACTACGCTATTGAAAAGGTGCGGAGATGGATTGCAATAAAAATACAGGTTTGTCGTGGAGTGGATTGTGGTAAATGGTATGAACTGAAAAGAAAAGGACTCGCTAGCCAAACACCTGTTATACCCGTTATTGTGACAACGCCTGACAGCGGCTAGTCCACAAAGTTACTAATTCCACTGTGAGTAAATCTAAGTGGCAAAAGGTTCATTTGAATTCAAAATGTGTAGTTTGTGTTTTTGTATGCTGTTAATATTAAAAATTAGCACTTGTTTGTCTAGGGCTACCTCCCTGAGTGCATTGCAACTTGACGTCACAATCTGTTTTTAGCTCTGTGAAAGGCGCTATTGTGCAAGTTTTCCCACTTAAAAGATGAGAGAGGTCTGTCATTGTCAGAGACAGAATATATAACAAACTCCAGGAAATTACATTGTATGGTTTTTAAAGAATTTTATTTATATAATGATCCAGAAAATAAGTTTATGGCCGATTGATAAAAGTTCATTTCAATCCTTTGTAAAGTACACTTGGATGGCAATGAAGAGGTCAAACGTTTTCATGTAGGTATTGACCAGGTTTTCACACACTGTAGCTGCTATTTTGGCCCTTTCTTCTATGCAGATATTTTCTAGAGTTGTGATGTTTTGGGGCTGTCACTGGGCAACATAGGCTTTCAACTCCCTCCACAGATTCTCTATTGGATGGAGATCTGGAGAATGGCTAGGCCACGCCAGGAACTTGAAATGCTTTTTACGTACCCACTCTTTTGTTGGTAATGTGTCCGGGATCATTGTCATGCTGGAAGATCCAGCCACATTTCATCTTCAATGCCCTTGCTGATGGAAGGAGGTTTTTGCACAAAATCTCACAATACATGGCCCCATTCATACTTTCCTTAATACGGATCAGTCGACCTGGTCCCTTTGCAGAAAAGCATCCCCAAAGCATAATGTTTCCACCCCCATGCTTCACTATGTGTATGGTGTTTTTTGGATGCAACTCGGCATTCTTCCTCTTCCAAACAAGTGAGTCAGGTTTTATGAAAGAGTTCTATTTTGGTTTCATCTGACTACATGACATTCTCCCAATCCTCCTCTGGATCATCCAGATGGTGTCTGGTAAACTTTAGACAGGCCTGGACATGTACTGTCCAAGGAGGGAGACTGCAAGAATTAATCCATGATGACAAAGTTTGTTACTAATAGTAACCTTCGTTACTCTAGTCCCAGCTCCCTTAAGGTCATTGACCAGTTCCCCCTGTGTAGTTCTGGGCCATTTCCTCGCCTTTCTCAAGATCATGTGTACCGCATGAGGTGAGATCTTACATGGAGCCCCAGGTCGAGGAAGATTGTTAATGATCTATTAATCCATTAATTGTTCCAACAGTTGATCTCTTCTCACCAAGCTGCTTGACTATTGTAGACTGACTCATCCCAGTCTTGTGCAGGTGTACAATCTGGTGTTGTCCATGGTGGAGTATGATTGAAAGAGTAGACAGGTGTTTTTTATACAGTTGAGTTAAAACAGGTGCCATTAATACAGGTAACGAGTGGAGCATAGAGAAGCTTCTTAAAGAGGTAGTAACAGGTCTGCGAGGGCCAGAATTCTTGCTTGGTTGTAGGTGCTAAATTCTTATTTTCTGCACAATTATACAAATACATTTTCTTTAAATCATACAATGTGATTTCCTAGATATTTTTTTACATTCCGTCTCTCACAGTTGAAGTGTACCTTTGATGAAAATTACAGACCTCTCATCTTTTTAAGTAGGATAACTTGTACAATCGGTGGCTGGCAAATGCGTTTTTTGCCCCACTGTAAATAGAAATACCTGTAATCAGAGCTATGCGCTCTCTCGATTAATAAATGTGCTGCTATAATTGCCTAATACGCTCCTCAGGGTTTTTAGGAGGAATGTGACACCACTATATGCGGTGACAGATGTATAGACAAAAACACAGATTTTTTTTTATAAGCTTTTCTATACGTTTTGTTGCCACTTCTTGTCACGGTGATTACTACAAAATATTGTGATAAAATATCAAGATGCCCATCCCCACTAGGTGTGCATTGCTTGTATTGGGTATACCGCTTTTGCCTTCAGAACTGCTTTAATTCTTCGTGGTATAGATTCAACACTCCTTTATGATTTAGGTCCATATTAGCATGACACCGTTGCACCTGATTTGTCGACTGCCCATCTAGGATGCAAATATCCTGTCTCACCGCATCACAAAGGTACTGTATTGGATTGTTATCTGGTGACGGGGCCATAGGTCTCCAAATCCAACCCTCAAGAGCTACTGCCTTGCAACTTTTAGATACATCCCCAACACGGCTGAATTAAAGGACAGAATTACCTTTTACCTCAGCATGCCATCAAGTTTAGCAAAGGCCGGTAAACCAGCCACTCATTTGACCTGGGTGTGTTTTAGCAGGGATACATCTAAAAGTTGCATTACGGTAGCTCTCATGAACTGGCTTTGGAGACCCCTAGTTTAGGCCATCGGGAAACAGGAAACTCATTGCCATGTTCAAGAAACCAGTTTAGGTTGATTTGAGCTTTGTGACCTGGTGCATTATCCTGCTAGGCGTTGGATGGAGTGCGCATGCGTCGGCGTCCATCTCAAACGAGAAACCTGCCAACTCCGGCTTCCTAATTAACACGGATTTAACTGGTTTTTAATCCTTTTTTCATTTTATTTTTAATGACTAGTTTTAACCGTTTTTATCACCACAAAGTTTTAGCGACTTCTTTCTTTTTATCGGGGCGTTTTTAATCAGAGTACGGACTCTATCATGGCTCCACTCACCTGTAGCTCCGGGTGTGAAGGCTGCGTCAACCTCACCAAGAAAGTAATAGAATTAGAGCAGAGGATCTCTACTCTCCACCAAATCCAGGACCACGAGCGCGACGTGGACATCCTGTTCGGACGGACTTTCGCCGCCGCCGCCACCAGTGCCCAGCTGGCCGACACAATTCCCTGCCAGCCTGGTAAAGCTGTGGAGGGGGAATCCATTGCTGGGTCTCCAGGCGGACTCGGACTGACCAACACCGGCGGCGGTATAACAACTGCGGCAGAGGAGGAGCCCTGGTTCCAGCTGGGGGCTAAACCAAAAGCCACCATTAGCTCCACTCCGGTGCCCCAGGGTGCATGGTCGACGGTCGGGCCTGGCTGCGGTGGGGGCGCCCCTCCTGGCCTTCTGCTGTCTAACCGCTTCGGTGCTCTGGAGCATGACTTTCCTCCTCTGGCTGTCCCTCCCGCACCAAAGCCCAGCAGTTCCACAGGACCGCCGCCCATCCCCTCACAGCAGCCAGAGCAGCAGTCGGATTCCGGTACCCACCCACGTCGCGCCAAACCCAGGACTATGCCCTGGATCTGCCGAGGAGTGCTCCATTTCACCCCGACTCCACGGAACAGGCCCTCGGTGCCCACTAAACATCGCTGCAGTCCTGGAGAAGCCAAGCCGCCCAACATCTAGCAGGTCCTGGACAGCGAGGGATCCTCTGCTCACCATCAGCCTTCAGACCAGCCACCCACCACGCTCATCATTGGAGACTCAATAATCCGGCACATTAGAATGAGAGGAGCCGTTACTCTTTGTTTTCCGGGGGTTACGGTAAATGACATTTCTGAACAGATCCTGGACTCCATCCGAAGCCACCCAATCGTGAGTAAAGTTATAATTCATGCTGGCACGAACGACATCCGTAAACAGCAGTCTGAGCTCCTAAAGCGGGATTTTATTCATTTGTTTAATCTTTTAAAAGACAAACACCTATCTGTTTTTATCTCTGGCCCCACTCCCACCATCAGCAGAGGAACAGGCCGTTTCAGCAGGCTGCTTTCTGTGAACACCTGGCTTTCCACTGCCACCGTGATGCATAACATTGGTTTTATAGACAATTTTAACATTTTCTGGGGCAGGAGTCAACTGTTTGGGGCGGACGGACTACATCTGAACAGACAAGGCACACGTATGCTGGCATTAAGCCTGGCATACCCTCGTCCACCCCTGTCCACCACACTGTCTCCAGCTGCTCCTGCCCCCTCAACCACATCCTGATGTCCAGCTTGTCCCTGCTCCTATAAACTCAGTCCTGATTTTAACAGTAACTCGCATATCGGACTTGGACCTTGCCCCACTTCTTTCATTCCTGCAATTATCAGCAGAGAGCGAACAAATAATCATAAAGTGAACAAATGCAACCCAAATAATCTTAAACAGTTGCTAAAATTCCAACCTCCAGTAAATCATACAGTCACTCCATCTCCAACCACTATTAATATGGCACTTTTAAATGTTCGCTCTCTGCTGAATAAAACTTTTATAATAAATGATTTGATTTTAGACCATAAACTTCAAGGTTTATTTTTAACGAAAACATGGCTGAGTGCAGATGCTCCTGCTGTTCTTACAGAGGCCTCCCCACCTAATTTAACTTTTCTTATTCAACCAGGAGTAGCCTGAGGGGAGGTGGAACTGCTTTTATAAGTTCACTAACCATTTCCGCCAGACATGTTTTACTTGATAATTTTACCACTTTTGAATATACTGCCTCTGTTTTTAGCACTCCTCAGATTTTATGTGCGCCTTCTAAAAAGAGCACACTTTTTATTCAAGAATTTTCAGAGTTTTTATCAATTTTGCACAACTCTTATGAACGAATAATTTTAGCTGGTGATTTTAATCTACACGTGGATAACCTTTTAGATCCTTTATCAACAGAATTTTTAAAAATTTTGAATTATATGGATTTTAGTCACCATGTCATGCAGCCAACTCACAACAGAGGACACACCCTGGACTTAGTCATCACGTATTGCCTGTCCTCTAGTGTGTCCTCTGTTGTTGACTTGGCTGTTTCTGACCACTACTGTGTGTTTTTTAAAATCACCTGTTTTATCCAAATAGAAACCTCTGTGAGAACTGTCAGGAAACGTCATCTAACCCCTGAAGTGGCTGCAGGTTTTCTTGAAGTTTTTAATAAGTTTCCTCCTGTACCTTTATCTGTCCCATGTGATTTTATCGTAAATGATTTTAACAGTAGGCTTCAATCCGCTCTCGACCTGCTGGCTCCACTAAAAGTTGTAAAAACGTATTCAAAACATACTATACCATGGAGAAATGAAAACCTTAAGAAATTAAAGGGGAGCTGCAGGGTGGCAGAAAGGAAATGGAGGGAAAACAAAATCACAATAAATCATCAGATATACATAGAACATCTCAAATCAAACAATAACGCTGTAAGAAATTCCAGAAATGCATACTTCTCCAGAATCATCTCAGAACATAAAAATAATCCCAAAATTCTGTTTTCCACCATTGACAACATTCTCAATCATACCTCTACTGCACTTCAAAAAACCCCCTCAAACACTCTGTGTGAGGAGTTTGCAAATTACTTCAGAGGAAAGGTAGACACCATCAGATGTAATATTTTATCTTCTCAGAGTAATATAGTTTTAGACAAATCTGAGTGTGTGTCTCTACCAGAGGAAATGCTGGACAGTTTTGTCCTGGTGGAAGCTGGGACCCTTGATAAAGTTTTCTCCTCAGTGAGGCCCACTACAAGTGCCCTGGACCCGATTCCCACCTGGTTTTTTAAGCAATTTTATGAATCTTTTAAAGACGAGATTTTAACCATGATGAATTGTTCGCTTCAGACGGGGGTCTTTCCTGCCGCCTTTAAAGGGGCGGTAGTGAGGCCCCTGCTGAAGAAGAGCAATTTAGATTTTAATGATTTAAACAACTTCCGACCGGTATCTAACTTACCATTTTTAAGTAAAGTTTTAGAAAAACTTGTTTTAAATCAACTTAATGATTGTTTTTTTTGTTTTTTATACGTGTCCTGTTTGGCAGGGTGGAGCTCAGAATTGGTGTCTGAGTACCAAGTAGAAGCCCAACAGATTAACTTTCACAAGCGGAGCAGTACAGCTTTTGCTAAAGTACTCCACTTGATATATGTGTGAAAAATCTTTTTTATGAATTGTTGGGGTTTTTATTTCCTGATGTTATGGACACGGAGACGGAAAATTAAGGAGAAGAAGGAAGATGAAGAAGAGAGGTAGGAAACAAAAAGTCAAGAGAGAGGGTGAGTTGAAAATACAAGAGAGGAAGGGGAACAAAGAAAACACAGGAAGACATTGAAGTCTGCCTCCATACCCACAGGACAGCAGAGAGAGGGGGAAAAACAAAATAAAACACGAAAAAGGAACATCGACAAAACGAACCAAACATTGTGAACTAAGAATTACACAACCACATCACACAAAAATAGATATAAAAATACAACAATGTCAAAGAAAAACTCATGGTACCGATTAATCAAGCTCTAGTAATGATAACCTCAGCCCAAGAATATATCCTTAAACACCAGAGACCCCACATCTATGTGTGTGTGTTAGCATGCTGGTGCATATAAGGTTTCTCCATAAGAGTGTTCGATAGTTGGTGTGAGCAGGCATCAATCCGTCTCCCAGGAATCGATGCAGACATGAAGGAGATCGGAGCAGAGACATCCACAGGACCCCCAGAGCCCCAGGCGGACCCGGCGGGGCCGACCGCATCCCCCAAGAGTGGAGCAAAGGAGAACCCCAGGGGAACGTCCAGCGGCTACTATGCAGGGGCCCGGGGGGCAGCAGCCCATGGGCGCCCCCAGCAGAGACCCGAAAAGGGACCGGCCGCCACGCGCCGCCACCACCCTAGGCCAAACCCCACCGCCAACATCCCAGCGCCCCACCCCTGCCCTACGTCGGGGCGCCCCACCGATAGCCGCAGGGGACGGACAGCATCCCCAGGCCGGGCTCAGCCAGTATCTGGACACCAAGTTGTACCAGCTCCCGGGTCCTGATCCCGCACAACGCAGAGCGCCGAGACCAGGCATCCAACGAGGGCCAGGGCCGGTCCAACCCGCCAATGAACCGACCACGCACGGTGCGCACAGAACAGGTGATCAAACGAGTAGAGACGCCGGATCCGCATTCCGCCGAGCCACCGAGCAGGCACCACCCAACAATCCCAAACCTGGCACCCCTAAAAGAGGTGCCCCAACCAACCAAAGGAAGATATCGACCCAGCGCATCGGCCGACCGACACACACCGGCCCCGCCAGGCCCGGCCAGGAACGCACCAGGTCCGAACCGGATTGACCACCGATGCTCCGGCAGGCAGGGGCCCCCGTCACCGGCAGGGAGTGACGGAGGGGAAATAGGCCCCCCATTAAGTGTAAGGCCTGAGGTGCGCCAGGCGAGGGGGCAGACCAAGATCCAACCTGACAGGTAGACAAAGACATACAGACACAGTCATACGTTCCCTCCCTCTAAAACACATACATTCTCACTGACTCACCAAGACACCCAAAAAAATGACGCTGTACCCTCACTCACACACCCCATACACACTTTATGCTCCCAGGTCCAGGTATCGAGGCCCCAGTAGAGCCACCAGCCCCGGACCCGGGAGATGGACCCCCTACCTTCTAGGACGGAGACAAGCAGACCGCCAAGGGCCCCACAGTGGCAAAGCAGCCCGACAGCCCAGGACCCCGACCAGACCGCCTGTTCCTCCTCCGGACCCCAACCCCTGATGGCCCGTAGCGAACAGGGGTGTGAAAAGACCCCTAGCCTCCATCCTCCCGTTCGAGTATGGTGTTGATGCGTGTTGTTATAATGTGCATTTTAAACAGAGGGGTGGGATGTGGGGAAGGCAGAGCACCACAAAGCCACACGGACCCCAAGGCAGTCCCCCCAGCCCCATCCCAGAAGGGGAAATAAAACCCACCCTGACATTCGCTCTACTCTGAAAAGACACTAGACACCCAGGTTGAGTTCGACAGAGAGAGGCGGCTGCACATGCCGGCCACCGGCCGGCCCCAACCCCCACAGGCAACAGAGACCCCATGTCGGCCGACCCCCAGCCAGGACCACAGCTAGGGGGCGCGGCGCCCCAGAGCCCCGAATCCCCAGGCCCATCCCAGACCCTACCCAGGCGCAGCACGGCCACCAGGCCAGTAACCCATGTCCACCAGTGCAACCCCCCTAAGGCACCGCATGCAGCCATCAGGAGTTACCACCCAAAGCCCAACCCCAGGCCGGCCACGACGTCCAGCGCCCCATCCGCCCAGTGATCCCACCCCCTGGGGTCCCCCCCAGACGCCTCCAACCTCAAAACCCCCACATCAGCAACAGTATCCCAAACGACAAAACCAAGTGCCCCCCACCCCCACTAGGTGATGGAGCGGATCAAAGGAGCCCAGAGAGATTGATCAGATATGGAGCCAGAGGCCGTCTCAAGACCAATATGGTCCAACAAGAGATTTCTATACTGATTAATATTAAGAGCTTTTTTATTTTTCCAGTTCAGGAGGATAGTTTTCTTAGCAATGCATAAGGCAATGTGAACCATTAGACCTGACTTTGTGTCCATGGTGACATCATTTAAATTTCCTAACAGGCAAATTGAGGGAGATGGTGGGATGTTACATTTCAGACACTTTGATAAGTCCTCACATATCTGGCACCAAAATTTCTTAACAGGTGGACAGAACCAAAGCGCATGATTATAAGTATCTGGTATATTGCTTGTGCATTGTAAGCAGGTATTAGACGATGTAAAACCCATCCTAAACATTCGTTGACCTGTATAGTGTACTCTATGAAGGATTTTGTATTGTATTAATTGCAAATGAGGATTTTTTGTTATTTTAAAGGTTCTTAAACATATCTGAGACCAGACGTTTTGGTCAAAGCTGGCTGATAAATCCACCTCCCATTTTGAAATAGGGAAGGCTATTGATTCATCTAATGTAGATAAAGTTTTGTATATTTTAGACAGCAATTTGGGGGGGTTGAGATTAAGAAAATCTAAAACTCTTTCTGGAATTTGTAATTCACCTGTATTGAGCCTAAATTTTCCTTTAATAATAGATTTAATTTGTTGATATTCTAAGAATTTGTTTTTATCAATTCCATATTGTGTAATTAATGTATTAAATAGGATAAAGTCTGTTCCTTCAAATATATGTTCCAGGTATTCAATTCCATTGCACCTCCAGACTGGAAAACTTATCATACATTTTTTTTGCAAGATGTCGGGGTTATTCCAGATGTGAGTTCGTCTGCATGGGATTATTGTGGACTCTGTCATTTTTAGAAACTCCCACCATGCTGTCAGAGAGGAGCTGATATTTATGCTTTTAAAGCATTCATATTGTTTTATATTTGAGCTAATAAATGGTAGGTCTGAAGGTTTTATCTTATTACATAGTGTCTGTTCTACGTCTATCCAGGACTCGTCTAGGTAGCTATGTTTTAACCATCTTGAGATGTATTGGAGCCTGTTGGCTAAGAAATAATGATAGAAGTTTGGTAGATCTAGACCTCCTTTTTCTTTGGTCTTTGCAGTGTTTTTAAGCTGATACGTGGGGGTTTATCTTTCCAAAGAAATTTAGAGATAGAGGAGTCCAGAGATCTAAACCAGTCTAGTGATGGTTTACTTGGGATCATTGAGAATAAGTAGTTGATTCTGGGCTAAACCATAATTTTTATTGAAGCAACCCTTCCCATAAGGGATATGGGTAGGGATTTCCATCTAGCAAGATCATCTTCCACTTTTTTTAAAAGTGGGATGTAGTTTAGCTTTATTAAATCTGCCAGTCTTGATGAGACATTGATACCTAAATAGGTAATATTCCCTGACTGCAGTTGTGTATTAGTTGGATTCTGGATAGAACAATTGATTGGAAGAACTGTAGATTTTAACCAATTTATAGAATAATCTGAAACATTGATTGCTGCAGCTAGTGGTTCAATAATAATAGCGAACAGGGAGGGAGAGAAAGGACATCCCTGCCTGGTACCTCTCTGAAGATAAAACCTAGATGATGTTTGGTTATTAGTCCTGATACATGCTGTTGGTGAACTGTATAATATTTTCAACCAGTTTATAAAAGAATTTCCAAAGCCAAATTTATGTAAGGTTACAAATAAGAATTTCCAGGTAACTCTATCAAAAGCTTTTTCTGCATCTAAAGATAATATATTAGTTTGAATGTTTTTACAGTAAGAAAAATCTATTAAATCTATTAATCTACGTGAATTTGTAGATGAACGTCTCCCTTTAATAAAACCAGTTTGATCAGGATGTATTATAAGAGGGGTTACTTTCTCTATCCTTTTTGCGAGGGCTTTGCAGATTATTTTAAGATCAACATTAATAAGGGATATGGGACGATAGCTGGTGGGAAACAAAGGCTCTTTACCTGATTTTAGTAGAAGACTAATGTAGGCAGAATTCATATTTGGTGGGAGTTGGCCATTTTCCTTGGTTTCCTGCAGCATTCTGTGAATGTTGGTGCCAGAATATTCCAGAATTCTTTATAGAACTCTGCTGGAAATCCATCTGGGCCTGGAGCCTTTTTATTGGGCATGCCTTGGAGGGCCTCCTGGAGTTCAGCCGCTGTTAGTGGTGAATCCAGGGCCATCGCTTGACTTTCAGATAATTTAGGTAGTGTTATGTTATCCAAAAATTGTTCAATTTCATGATCTGATGGATTTATATCTGGTGAGTATAAAGCCTTGTAAAATTCTTTAAATGTGTTGTTTATTCTTCCAGGATCATATACTGTATTCCCGGTCTGATCTTTAATAGCAGATATAGTTGTTTTTTCTTTATTAAATTTAAGCTGGTTAGCCAAAAATCTACCTGATTTATTACCTTGTTCAAAGTTTTCTATCCTAAGTCTTTGAATTAAGAACTGGGTCTGTTTTTTAATTATTTGATTTAATTCAGCACCTCCAAATCCGAGGCCATGGTCTTGAGCCGGAAAAGGGTGGGGTGCCTCCTCCGGGTCGGGGATGGGGTCCTTCCCCAAGTGGAGGAGTTTAAGTATCTGGGGGTCTTGTTCACGAGTGAGGGAAAAATGGAGCGGGAGATCGATAGACGGATTGGTGGGGCATCTGCAGTTATGCGGGCGCTCTACCGGTCTGTCGTGGTGAAGAGAGAGCTGAGCCAAAAGGCGAAGCTCTCGATTTACCGGTCGATCTACGTTCCTACCCTCATCTATGGTCACGAACTCTGGGTGGTGACCGAAAGAACGAGATCACGGATACAAGCGGCTGAAATGAGTTTCCTCCGCAGAGTGTCTGGGCTCTCCCTTAGAGATAGGGTGAGAAGCTCAGTCATCCGGAGGGGGCTCAGAGTAGAGCCGCTGCTTCTCCACATCGAGAGGAGTCAGTTGAGGTGGCTCGGGCATCTGGTCAGGATGCCTCCTGGACGCCTCCCTGGTGAGGTGTTTCAGGCACGTCTCACCGGGAGGAGGCCCAGGGGAAGGCCCAGGACACGCTGGAGGGACTATGTTTCTCGGCTGGCCTGGGAGCGCCTTGGGGTTCCTCCCGAGGAGCTGGAACAAGTGGCTGGGGAGAGGGAAGTCTGGGTCTCTTTGCTTAGGCTGCTGCCCCCGCGACCCGACCCCGGATAAGCGGAAGAAAATGGATGGATGGATGATTTAATTCTAGCTTTGCTTTACGGATTTTGCCTAGTCTCCTCATCTAGAGAAGCTTCTAATGAATTAATAGTTTCTTCTAATTCCTGAATACGTTTTTTTCCATTTTCTTTTTATTTGATGAGAATGAGATTATTTTACCTCTAATCACAGCTTTTCCTGCCTCCCAAAGAATGGATGGCAACGTACCAGGGAGGTCGTTATATTCCAAATATGATGCCCACTCTTTTTTGAAATATTTATTAAATTCTTTATCCTTAAGTAAGGATGTATTAAATCTCCAATTTTTTCTTTGAGGTGTTTCTGTTTTATTTACTAAAGTTAGAGAAACAAGAGCATGATCGCTAACAGCTATAGGGTGTATCTCAGTGTCTGAAATGTCAATCAGCAGTGAGCTCCTGACTAACAAATAATCCAGTCGAGAATATGAATGGTGGACATTTGAGAAGAAAGTATATTTTTTGTCATTGGGGTGAAGAGATCGCCATGCATCACAAAGTCCATAATCGCTCATGTACTGTTTGACTATATCTATAGATTTCCAGCTGTGCTGAGTCCCTGCTGTGCTGAGCCTGTCTATTTCTTCATTTAAACCAAAGTTGAGGTCGCCCCCAAGAAGAAGTGAGCAATCCATGTTTTCAAGGAGCACCGAGAAGAAGGAATGAAAGAATGAGGGGTCATCAACATTTGGACCATATATACTGACAATACATAACTTTTGGTTATGTATAGATATTTTTACTATAATAAATCTACCGTCTGTAACTGTATCTATTACTGTAAAATTTAAAATTTTTTTTATTAATATTGCTACTCCCCTTTGTCTAGAGTTATAGCATGCAGAAAACACATTAGGAAACTCAGGGGATTTAAGATCATCTGCAGCTGAGGTAGATTTATGGGTTTCTTGTAATAAGACGACATCTGCCTTCAATCTTTTAAGCTGGTTAAAAATCTTAACTCTTTTCTCTCTGGTGCCAGCTCCATTAACATTCCACGTGACAAACCTTAGAGTAGTCATAGTTTTGAGATAAAAGTTTTAAAGTCCATATCACCATAGAAACAGATAAACACAGGTGTATTATTAGTTTGTGCTTGGGGTTGCCTGATTGAAAATCCAAAAGCCGAGATATAAGAAAGAGAGAAATAGAAGAAAATTGTGAAGGTGTGAAGGGTGAGAGAGAAAGAAAGAAATAGTTATATTATGAAAAAATTCTGTCTGTGAGTGATAAAGGAAGGAAAAAGGAGTGACAAAGACATTTGGTAATAGACATGTGAAGATGAGAAAAGAAAAAAGGGCCAGTATCCCAGTGCTTAGCCCTGGCCCCGCCCACATTGAGTAATGTAAACAACTTTACAGAGCTGTGCTAACATTACATTATAGTTGACTGATAAAACAACTCTTATCTGACCAGTGTTACATGACTAATAAAGCCAAGGAGTAAGCTGGGGGTCCCTGAACAGTTTATCTACCGCTACTGTAGCTCTGGTGCCTTCACTGATATATTTCTTTCTGATTGGGAACAAAACGCGCCTTCTATCCAGGATCTCCTTGATCATTAACGCTGTAATTGGTTCCCCGCAGCTCTCTGCCCCGGCCTCTGACCTGCTCTTTTTGCTTGTAATGCTCGAATTTAGCAACAATAGGTCGCGGCCGGCTGTTGTTGGGCTTCTTACGTCCTAGGCGGTGGACGCAGTGAAAAGTGATGTTTTTTACCGTGTCGCTTGGGAGCTTTAACTGATGTTGGAGAAAATCTCGGATGGTGGATTCAGCGTCGTCCTCAGCCTGTTCTGGGTTCCCAGAAAAAACAAGATTGTCCCGCATTCCCCTGGCCTGTATATCCAAGATAGTTTCTTTCATCCTCTTACTTTCTCCGGACAGCTGCGTCATCCCCTCGGTGAGTTTCTTTACACTCTCCCTAAGCGTTTGGTTTTCTGCAGCGAGCGATGCTACCTTAGAGCTTGAAACTCTTTGTGGAGAACCTCAACCAGGCCCAGACGGGCGTCTAGGCTGGTTAGCTTCTTATCTATTGAGTCCAGGACATCGCTGTAGCTTTTCTCTTGAGAGATGGTGGAGGTGCTGGCCTCAGAACGAGTGCGTTTTTGTGATGGTGTGCTTGTCGGCATAGCAGAGGTGGATTTCTGTGGCTTGCCCATAACAATGTTGTCAAAGCACTCGTCGAAGTAGCTTTCCAGGCTGTGCAAGGTTTCCTCGTCCAGTTTATTTATGGAGAAATACAAAATAATGGTTATTATTATTAAACGTTTGCTATATTTGGCTCAAATGTTATGGTTTGTTTTTACCCGAGTTTGTTTGTTTGTTTTACCAGTTTACTGCCATATTACTTACGCACAGCTCTCGCGAGATCTCAGCACAGCTCATCCTTTGCCTGTCTATCCTAATAATACAACTTAATGATTGTATTAACGCTCATAATGTCCTAGAGAAATTTAAGTCTGGTTCTAGGGTGAACCACAGCACAGAGACAGCTCTTTTAAAATTTTTAAATTATTTTAGATTAAATGATGATGCTCAGAAGGTGACAGTGTTGGTTCTACTGGATCTAAGCGCTGCCTTTGATACAGTAGACCACACTATTCTTTTAACTCGTTTAAAACAGATTGGCCTCTCTGGTGCTGTTCATAAATGGTTCCCATCCTATCTCAAAGACAGGACTTTTATAGTAAGTTTAGATACCTGCTCCTCTAAGGTCCACAAGATCACATGTGGTGTTCCCCAGGGTTCGATTTTAGGCCCAGTGCTTTTTAACCTTTATATGCTCCCTCTTGGCAGCGTCATCAGAAGACATGGAGTCAACTTTCACAGTTATGCTGATGATACACAGTTATACATCTCCATGTCTCCTGATAACACACGGCCAATGGACGCACTTTTTAACTGCATTTTAGACATTAAATCCTGGATGACAGAAAACTTTCTCCAACTCAACAAGGACAAAACTGAAGTTTTAGTCATCGGTCCTGAGGCTCAGAGAGAGAAGCTTTTACCAAAACTACAATCACTGTCTTTTAATCCTTCTCTACAAGTGAAGAACTTGGGCGTGATTTTTGACTCTGAACTGACTTTTATTCCTCACATAAAAAATATTACTAAAATAGCTTTTTATCACTTAAAGAACATCGCCAGAGTCCGCCCCATTCTCTCTCGGGCCAATACGGAGACTCTGATGCATGCTTTTATCACCAGTAGGATTGATTAATGTAATGCCCTGCTTTCTGGTCTTCCTAAAAAGTATATCTCAGGTTTACAGCTTTTGCAAAATTCAGCAGCACGTGTCCTGACTAAGACCAGGAGGCGGGAACACATTACACCTGTCTTAGAATCACTGCATTGGCTCCCCGTATGTTTTAGGATCGATTTTGAGATTCTTTGAATAATTTGTAAGTGTCTTAATAGTCTTAGGCCTTCTTATCTTACGGAATTGCTTTTACCATATGAACTTTCGCGGTCTCTGCGCTCTTCTGGCAGCCGTCTCCTTGTCACCCCCAAAGTAAGGACACACACTCATGGTGAGGCGTCTTTCTGTTATGGCCCTCACCTCTGGAACAGGCTGCCAGAGGACCTCAGGGCCGCAGAGCACTTTCATGTTTTTAAGAGCAGGCTCAAGACTCACCTTTTTAATATAGCTTTTAACTGATTATTATTTATTAAATCTGTTTAATTACTCTGCATGTTTTGATTGAATTTCTTTTTAGCTTTTAGTTGGCTATTTATCAAATATTGTTTATCTGCTTTGTATTTTTATTTGATCATATCTTATAATTGTTTTAATTTTAATATTTAACTTATTTTAGTCTTCCTTCCAGTGTTTCCTCCGTGGGAGCCCTCTGCCTCGGGGGCGGTGGTCGGCTGTGGCTGCCTTGGTGCTCTCCAGGTGGTGCTTGGGTGGAGATGGGGGTACCAGCCCTTCCTCCTCTGGGCTCCCTGGGTCAGTGCCTTGGCTGCTGCTGTTGACCTGCTGCTGCCGATGTAGATGGCTCCTATGATGACGTTTTCTGGCTCATCTGTACTCAGCCCGTTTTGGTTTTGTCTATTGTTGCTTTTATGTGTGTGCGTGCATGGGAGATGGGGGGGTTATAGTTGTGGTGATGTTTTTTACTTTTGGGTTTTGGGAAAGGGGGGGGAATGTGGGTCATTTTAATCTGTAAAGCACTTTGAGAAACTTTGTTGTGGTTTGAAAAACGCTTTATAAATAAAGTTTGATTTGATTTGCTAGGGGTAACCGTAAGTAGAGGGCTGTGGTCACATGGTCATGGACTTGGACATGGTCAGACTCAGCAACAACATTCAGAGTGACTGTGGCATTTAAATGATGCTTGGTAGTAGGGGTTAAGGCTGCTAATACAAGTGAAACTCGAAAAATGAGAATATTGTGCAAAAGTTCAATTATTTTAGTAATTCAACTTAAAACCTGAAACTAATATACGATATACATTATTTGAAAGTTATGTGGAAGAAAAAGGTGCACAAGCAGCAGGGGAGAGTATTGTCAGGAAAAGGTCATTCAAAAGTGTTGGGGACCTTCACAAGGAATAGAGTGAGGCTGGAGTTAGTGCATCAAGAGCCACCACAAACAGACAGATCCTGTACATGGGCTTCAAATGGCATATTCCTCTTGTTAAGCCGCTCCTGAACAATGAAAAACATCAGAAGTGTCTTACCTGGCCTGAAGAAAAAAAGAACTGCAAATTTTGCATCTCATTTGGAAACCAAGGTCCCAAGAGTCTGGAGGAAGAATGGAGAGGCACACAATTCAAGATACTTGAAGTCCTGTGTGAAGTTTCAACAGTCTCTGTTGATTTGGGAGCCATGTCGGTGTTGGTCCACTGTGCTTTATTAAGTCCAGAGTCAACGCAGCCATCTACCAGGACATTTTGGAGCATTTTATGCTTCCTTCTGCAGACGAGCTTTATGGAGATGCTGACTTCATTTTCCAGCAGGACTTGGCACCTGCCCACACTGCCAAAAGTATCAAACCCTGGTTCAATGACCATGGGATTACTGTTCTTGATTTGCCAGCAAACTCGTCTGACCTAAACCTCATAGACAATCTATGGAGTGTTGCCAAGAGAAAGATGAGAGACATGAGACCGAACAATGCAGAAAAGATGAAGGCTATTGAAACATCCTGGTTTTCCATAGCATCTCAGCAGTGCCACAGGCTGATAGCATCCAAGCCACGCTGCACAGAGGCTGTAATTGATGTAAAAGGGCCCAAATCAAAGTACAGAGTACATATCCATGATTGTACTTTAGAGGTCTGATATTTCTCTGTTAAAATCCTTGTTTTATTGATTTCATGTAATATTCTAATTTTCTGAGATTTTTAATTTGGGATTTTCATAAGCTGTAAGCCATAATCAGTAGTCAAGTTGAGGGGGAGCAGGGGGGACGCCGCTTCCCTTAGAAAGAAATCCGACATATAACCTCCCACCAGTAAAAGTCCCATCCTCCTTCTCCATCCCTTCCATTTTACAGTATATATTGTATGGAAATATAAATCATAAATAGAAGTTAAATGCATGTGACACATTTTACATGTTTTTACTCGGTTTTGTAAAAGTTTTAAAAAAGAAGTTTTTATCATGACCTTAGCTGTCTCCATATCCGCATACATCATCACGTCAGTTAAACTCTGCCAGCGCGTTGGTCTAAAACGGTTACGTAGCAGCTGTATCACTCCTTTCTCACTACGGCGAAAACAAACTAGTCCCGAATTAAAACATCGATCATAAAACAACTGCGGCATTACAGAAGGAGAATTTTTACTTAAACAGTTTGTAGAGTTTGCCAGAGGTTGGAATGAGATTAATTTCTATAGACATTTTCGAGGTTCACCTCATGGCCTAGAGAGCGGCAAAAGCTGCATTACAGAAGTGCAAACATGCCCAAACGAGCGGCTGGTCAGTGGGATGTCCGGGATTTTTTTTTTTAAAGAAAAAAAATACAGGTGAGCAATTAATCTTAATAATTAACCTAGCCTGCTTTTTGTTATGTAAAGACCACCCGACTCGCCACAGGTGTACACACAGATCCCTGGATGCTACCCTCCAAACTAGCTAAGATGAACGGGCGACCCCCCCACATCTCTCTTGTTAATTAGTTTGCTAAAAAACATGACTTGTCATTCAGTCAAGACACGCATGCGGCTTGCTGAATCTGCACTAGATGTCGACTTTTTTTACACATCCAGCCATAATCGGCCTAGGAAAAATAATCAGGTTTTTGACCGTTTATTTATTTATTTATTTATTTATTTATTCATTAGCTAATTTAGATTAGCGCAATCTGCTTCACACAGCTCATTGATTTAAGGTGATGCACCTTGTCAGAGCTCATCTGACAGTGCCGACATTTAGCCATAATACGGACGAATGTGACTTCCATGATCGTGGTAAACGTGGAACAGATTAGGCCTCGTTTATCTTAATTACAATATTTTACCAGTAGCCGGCCTATGAAATATTTTTCACAAGGATAATTTCCTCACCAATATGGCCCGTGCAGGCAACACAAACATTTTAGGATGAATACAATAGAAATGAGTAATTTTGTTTGGTCTTTCGTGTTAAATTAATCCAGTACTTTGTTTTGTATAGGCCTAGTTTGCACAAAAAAACTCATTTTGCACTTCAATTATTTGCTAAGGCTTCTTTGCAAGTTCCTGGTATCGGCTTTGCTTTACAGATATATAAAGCCTCCATTTCACCTGATCTTGTTTAATTCTAATGCAGGCTATTCAGTTGTAGTCCCCTAACATTCCAGGCCAATTCGGCGATACAAAATACTCTATAAATGCCACCTTTTTTTAAAATTAAAATCCAGATTTTTTTTAATAGGCGAAAAACAGACCATTCCCCCTGAAATTCTTTTACAACTTGACTACTGGCCATAATAATCAAAAATTATCACAAGTAAAGCCCTGAAATATCTTGCTTTGCATGTAGTAAGTCTATCTCATATATTAGTTTCACTGTTTAAGTCGAATTACTGAACTAAATGAACTTTTGCACAATATTCTAAATTTTCGACTTTTACCTGTATATCCCAAAAACCATTACACCCGGTTCACGACTGTTCCTTGCTTAAACTACTTTATATAGTGATCACTGGAAATCAAGAATACACCATAACCACTGAAGTATTGGATATGCTCTGATTCAGTCATCTAGCTATCACAACTTAGCCTAGGACTGGGCAATATGGAAAAAAAATTATATCATGCTAAAATTTTCATATCAGTCGATATTGATATATATATCACAATATAAAATAAATCACTATTTTTTGTCTATTTAACATTCCCTGGTACTATTTGATATCAGAAGGTTATTTGTGCTTTATAGATTTAGTTTTAAAAGTTGTAAATTTTATCGTACATTATACAACTGTTTTGGAAAAATTAAAGGAGGTTAAGGCTTGGCAATATGAATTAAAAAAAACATTTTATTTTCTTCTCATGCCAAATTTGATTTTGAAGTGATTATTTTCTCCCTTTCTATATTTAAGAAGAAATAACAAATGACAGAAAAATATTTTTTAAAATGTTTTATTTTAGTCATTCCTTCTTTGAGTTGACCTGAATTCAAAGTCCAGATAAATACAAGATATAAAACCTGCTTGATGCAAGATGGAAGGCCTTGGGTGGGCTGACATCACTTTGAACTATGGAAACCCAAGAGGTGCATTAATATTTTGTTTTCGATCTTCCCAAAAATTCAATCTTCATAAACAGAAAATTAGATAAATCAATATAATTGATATATTTCCCAGCCCTAACTTAGCCCTCATAAATCTTGCTCAAATCCTCATGCTTGTCCATTTTTCCATCTTCTAACACATCGACTTAGTGGAGAAAATGTTCACTTTCTGCGTAAGATATCCTACCTACCAACAGGTGACGAGGTAAAGTGACAATCTGTGTTACTCAATGCTTCTGTCACAATGTTATGCCTGATTTGGTGTAATACTTAATTATTTACTTCTATTCTCACTTTATGAACCATTTTATGTAATGTATTTATTTAAAAAATCTCTACACTGAAGAGCTTTAGGCAAAGAAATAAGGAAAACCGTTAAAGTAGCAATGCAGGAAAACCTTTAATTCATGCATTGATCTATCCACTACAGTAGGAAACTCGTGAAGTAATTTTCTGGTCTGCAGGTGCAATGCATACCCTTATTCTTGATATCCATGAGCATATTGCTCTGTAGAGTCTTTTTTTTAAGTGGGCCTCTTACGGGTTTGTGTAGCAAATTGTATTACACTAGTGCAAGTGCTATAAACAAACAGCACACCGCTTAGCTTACTGTGGTTCTCCTCCAGAGCACTGCATAAATGGGAAGCTTGCTATAGTATACTACAGGGGTTCATGACTGATAAACGTACTGCCTCAAAGAAAAAAGAGAGCAGGCAACAGAGGTGAATTTATGCTGTCAGAGCTACGCTGTTGTTGGCTCTGGGCTAATTTAACCCATGGTTAAACATTATTTGAGATATTATGTTCTTGAAACATCCTGCATTCAGAGCACTTTGAGATGTTCCTTGGGGTTATAAAGAACAAAGAACAAAACAAAGATTGGCTGGGAGAACAGAACTGCAGCTAGTTATGCACTTTGCTGAAATCTGAGGTAGAAGCAGGTTTTGCTGTTGGCTTAAAGTGTTGCTGCATTTGAAGTAATAAAATCAATGTCTGGCTCTGTTTTTGGAGGTTTCAAGGCGTGGAGGCTCATCAGTGTTATTACTGATTAGCGGGGATCCACGGAGCTACCCTGGGAGCACAAGTGATGAGTCCAGCAGTGCGCTGCGGCCAGCAGCATGCTGGTGTTTTGCTAATCAGTCCTCCAGTGGCTCTGCATTGACATCAGAGGCTGTG